>JAECUM010001124.1:0-146855 GCA_016617855.1 Megalonaias nervosa
AAATGAAAGAACGAGAGGTAAAATCACAAACGTATCATAGTTTCTTTAGATGGTGCTGAGACGTGTGGACGCCATCGCGGATGGATGAGAAATATATTCCTAAAATTATTATCTGGGAATAAATTTGTACGGTGTCGTTGGAAGTATTAAAAATGTTTCTTGATTGGCTGTTATTGAAGAATACTGCTGTGATAATGTGTGGCGATCATAGTCAACCACCACCTTTTGTTGGACAGTCTCCACACGAATGGTTAAAAACGTTTGTAGATTATTACGAAGAAACAAATGATGATCATAGGGCTATTGATGAACCTCTGAAAGAATTTAAAATGTTAATCAGACTGCAGCCAGATAGAATACAGTGCGAAATAATGCGTGGAGTAATTCCAGAAACTGCTGTGAATGAATTTTGGAATTTGTGGAAACCAAATGATTTGATAGTTGCAAGTAGAAAGATAGTCAGAGATACATTGTAAAAGAAATTATTCCTGCGGCACAAGGAAAGATTTTCAAATCTACCTGTACCATTATGTTATCGACCAGCAGATACTCGACTGCAGAATATCGAAGTTGAAATTCCAGGAACTAATGAGAAACAAAAACTTGTACTTAATGATATTGTTTAAGTTCCTGTCAGTGCTGTTACGAGCGCGTTAACGATGGATAAATCTCCATGGACATTAGGATACGCTATAACGATTCATTCATCACAAGGATTAACTATTTCTGATACAAATATTTGGATTATTGATGATCGGATCGAATGGTCAAATTTAGTTTATCTTGCGGTATCTCGAGTCAGAAGAATATCTCATCTGGGCCGGTTATCATAGACAATGATAATATAATCGCTGACATCGTCAACGATGAAGTTGTCAAGAAAAAATTATCTGGGTATCGACAATCTGACAAAAAAAAAAATAACCGCGATTTCGATCTCGACGTTGAATTTATTATGACACTGAAACAACGACAGAATAATCACTGTACAAGTTGTAACTAATATGTTGTGACAGTATTCGAATAATAATCCAAGACAGTTTACCGTGGATAGAATTAATAGTAGTCTTGGTCACACACGCGAAAATGTGATGCTGACCTGTCTTGAATGCAATCGACGTAGGGGTGCCAGTTTACAGAAGTGAACGCGGTGGTAATTGTGTGTCTTGAGGAATTACTTGTAATTGTTCGCGTACAAATCCACGTTGAGGAGCAGCTGAATCTAGTCTATAGATTGCAGGCCTACCTGTGGATCTAACCACGCTGGAAATTTTATGTGTTGTAACAATCCAGATAGGATCAGTTGCTCTTTTTCTACCCCCTTCGAGTTCACCGGGTTCATATAAATATCTGACAGTTACGTTATCTAATACTGGTTGTTTTGAAAAGTCACGTCGTTGTACAGGTATATATTTTTTTGTGATCGCGACGGTGGGCTTCATAGAAGTTGCACGAGTAATTTCATTATTTAACGCTGCTATCACACTTGGTAATCTTGCAGCCCATTCACGAGATCTCGTATCTGCCTGAATTATTTCCTTCGCATACTGGTATCCAAATAATCTCTCAGCAAGTGTTCGATTAAATCGTTCAACGATTGCTTGATCGCGATGAATTGCGGTATGTCCTCGTCTGATTTGACGTTATGTTACTTCATCAACGACGATCCTGCACCAAGAAATTCTTTACCAGGATCAACCTGTAATAATTGCGGCCATCGTAGACATCTTGTGGTCCGAGTCCTCGTTGATAAATTCGTTCAAACGCAGATGCAACTTCAGTTGCTGTTTTAATTGATAACGGCTCTGCTTCTTTATACCTACTTGCAAAGACAACGACAGTTAACGCGTATTTGTATGTGCGTGATCGACGTCTACATGTTTTAATAGTATCATGAGGTAAAAAAAAAAATATCTGCTTGATGAACTTCATTGGGAACGCTGACATCAAAATATGCGTGCTGAATTATTTTAGGCTGACAGGTAGATAGATTTGCCATATTGCCTGTCGTGCTAACCACGCTGCAGCAACAGTTCGTGAGACTTTTGCTGCTTCAGCAAGTTTCCTAATCGCTGCTCTGCCCCTCCTTGGACTATAATAAACCGATTCCATTATTATAGTCATCTATGATTAATTACCGGCCCCTAACACTAGTTTACCTTTCGTCGCAGATTTTACTAGAAAACTAGCAAGTTTTTCTTGAGAGATTTATTTTTTATAGAATTTAACGAGTGAATCAGCTTCACATCTGCGAGGTGTCGTTGTTGTAGATCTTTATTTTTATACGCAACATCATGAACGTGACACGCTTGATCAATTGCGTTTATTGGATACTCTCCAGGTCTTGGTTGATCTCGTTCGTCAAGTCGGATATCAAGTCTGGTTCCAGTACCACAGTAATTATATCCAGGAATATGTTTTTCTCTTGGGCATATGGCCCATGGAGTTCCTGGTAATTTTCCCAGTGAAGCAGCGATATCACCACCTATCTTCGTACGAGACGAAGTAAATTTGTATTTGCTTGTACCACATTTCATACGCTTGCATGTAAATGCACGCTTGTTATTTTTTGTTATTATTGTTGTTAATCCACTGGGGTGGGGTGGGGTGGATGCTCTGCATCGAACACAATATAAATTCATATTATTTATTATATTTGTACAATATGGATGTCATTGTCTGGTAAGACGCAATTATTGCTTAATTTGATAATGAGATGGCTGAAGTGGGATAAGTTATATTTAGTAGCACCATCCGTAGATGATCAGCGATGCTTAAAGATTTTAATGAAGAAGCGAAGTCGTTGGATGAAGACGTTGATAATGATATTGTTGATTTTAGCACCGATATTGATGAAGCTCCATCTTTGGATGATCTCGATGGACGTATTAATAATCTCGTAGTATATGATGATGTGATGCTGGACAGACAATCAAATCCAGACACAAAAACGCTGATATTATATATGTTACTCAGCGATATACACAAATACCAAAAGTGATCAGAGATAACTGCAATCTTCTGGTTGTGTTTAATGAAGTCGATACACATACTGTGCGAAACATTCATCAGACATGGTGTTCAGGGGATATGGACATGATAAAATTAAAAAATTTCTTCTCAAAAAGCGCAAGCTACCCCACACAGATTTATCACGATAAATTTACATGATACTCGTTCGTGATATCGTATAGATCGCGATAAACTTTTTGACTGGAAAACACAGCAGCAGAGAGGCTGAACGACAAAAATGAGAGTGCGCGTCGCCTAAATGATGAAAAAAAAATACGTCAATGAATAACAAAGTGAGCTAACCCGGATGATTTCGTTATTGCGGTCTGTTTTCCCGACGTATGGAAATATGTTCGGTTAGAGGTTTCGGTTTGACGTTGCTGACTTTTGTTCTCAGCTTTTATAGGAACCCTTAATTTTACAAACGTAGTCCTCTGTAAACCTTTGTAGGGTTCAGCCTCTCTGCTGCTTAATTTATGTGACCTATTCGTATGTTTCCGTTCTTGTTTAAGGGAAAATTTTATATATATATATATATATATATATATATATATATATATATATATATATATATCTATATATATATATATATATATATATATGTGTGTGTGTGTGTGTGTGTATGTGTGTGTGCGTGTGTGTGTGTGTGTGTGTGTGTGTGTGTGTGTGTGTGTGTGTGTGTGCAATCAAAGGGTATTTAGGTTGGGTTTCTATTGTCTCTATTTATTCTTCTGTGTTAATTCCTGTCTTTTCAGATATCAGCAATAGTGCTACTCAAGGGAAACGAAAACAACTTTTCTTCAGTTGTGTCTGTAATATTCGACATGTGCGATACCACCACTGAAGAGAAAATCTGCATCCGGAGATAAAATAAGTTACGGAAAAGTCCTATGTGGGATGAAATAGGGGTTAGCGTTGATAGTGGTATTAGACAAGAGTCTTATAAAAATATTCTGACAGCCATTAATCGAGCAAAAACACGCCTATTTCACAATAAGCCCATGATAATTGCAGTGTGTATAGACTTGCAGATGCTATTCCTTAAAGGATTGTCTGTCATAATATATATCATAACATATATGAAGAAGGTAATCTTTGTCTAAGAGAAAGGGACCACATGATTCTATATATTATGGGTGTAACTTTCAACTTCACGCGGCTTGCAGTTTTGCTCACATGCGGAGCCGATCCAAATAAATCCCCTGTCATGATGGCACAGGTGTGATACGTAATTAATCCCTACATTTGATACGCCTAATGAAACGATGATATTAGCAGATGCGTCATATACAATATTCCAGATGTTTAGTAATTGAGACTAAAACGTGTTAAACATATTTCCTTTTTTTTGGCTGGTGTGAGTGAAAGAAACTTTGATCGATGGTGGTGTGTCTGTGTATGTGTGTGTCTGTGTGTGTGTGGGCGGAGGTTTTTTTTTTTGCCCACGCAAAACTGAAATTCATGAATGTAACATTAGATTATAATTCCAGTATTCTAAGTTGCTAAACTACTTATTTCTTGATTTTCTATGTGGTTAGTGTTGAATGGAAACACAATAAAATATAATGTAAGCAGATCCAACAACATCTAATAAATAACTCATCCCTAAGTGATATTTTTACCAAGACTGCTCTCATGCTATTAATATTGTATAACACATCTGTTTAGCCGAATATTGCTATGATTATATTAATGAAACATTCTATAGTAAATATGTGTAGCTTAAAATTGCTGCTATTAATGCCACATTGTATAGCATAAGAACCAGCAGTCATTTATTACGACTACGTATCCTATTAAGGCATGGCATGTTCCCACACACAATGAATCAAATCAATGACTGCTCTGAAAATGAATGCTTTTATTCAGTACTTTATCGCAATCGTTTCTGTCACTATGTTACTAATTTCGCTATTTATACATAAATTTCCTAATGTACATGGATAGTACAACACAGATAGACAAAAGGAGCGATTGTCGCTAAATATTGACAAAAGCTTAGCCCGCGAAATGCCAAGGAAATATTTCGTGGAGGGAGACAAAATGCACACCAACTAGTGTCTGTTAGTATGTTATAAACGAAGTTCGTTAGCACTGTCGATGCAAGTGTTGTATTTCAAATCGAAATATTAGCAGTCTTGAATTATATTTCGATATAATTAAGTACCACCATTGTCTTAAGTCGGACGCAAAAAAGAAGAACAAATAATTCTTTTATAATCGAAATCTACTACTCTTGTGTATACTACAAGACATAAAATACATTCGTAAATGAATTACAATGGAACGTACACAACCACTTATGTACGTGAAAGATGTAAATATATAAAGCTATGTAGACAATAAAACACAATTCATCGTATGGCTAACGCAGAGGAAGCCTTGTCTCTCGTGTTTCTAAAATATAAATAGCAGAGGAAGAAAGTAAAACACATGAAAGACAAGTTAAAATAATTATTACAGGGAAGCAGTAAAAAACAAGGATGGTTTTCAGATATGGAAATATGGAAATATATAAATAAATTCTAAGAAAATATTAACCGTACCACTCAACTACAATACCAATATACTAGGGTAAAATCGATTAATTTAAAATAAACCACTATCTACCGGCCGAAATGAAAACAAGATAACCTTCCCAATGCAGTCTTATTGAAACTGCCAAACATTTTTTCTTCTGCTATCTGACTTTTAATAATATTGTCAACAATAGCATCCTGTTTCCCGAGGATTTCTTGCTGTCGTGCAGCTGGATCTCCGATATTTTTCAAAAATTCTATCGGCAACTATTCTCTGCTTTTGCTTCTATAATACTCAATAGTCCCTACTCTTCCATCTTCTTGGCATCTTTATATGAAAGTTTTAATATCGTCCGATTTTTGGCAAGCAGAGCTTCTTTGATTGACTTAAGTAACTGAGAAGCAACATCTGCCGTTTGTTGCCGACCTAACTGTGCTTGTCGCAAAGCATTTTCTGAGCTCCTCAAGTTTTTCAGGGTTCATTTTATTTATCCTGAAACTCGATGATACCACAACGAAACATGTGTCTGCGATATCTGGCAAATCAATCAAACACAAAGAAATAGTGTTTACCCGGGCCAGTTGCTCTATGATAAAGCTCAGAATTTTTTTCTTTTGACACGTTACCGCATTGTTCTCATGATATGTTGCACATCGTTATTATCTAGACCAGCAAATAATATAAAACTGCCAGTGTTTCGTCTGATAAATTGATCCACGTTGTAGTAGCCCTGATGACGATAAATGGCATTATAGCATTTGTTACGGGACGGCGAAAAGTACAATTTAATCTTGTTAATTTCGCCATTGTTCAGCGGAATATCATCAAATACGATAATCTTATGCTCCGAAATATCAAATTCAGTCACTTGAAATTATATCTTCTGGTTCTCTGATAATAAAAATATCATCGTCTACTCCGAATTCGTTTTTTGGTTTGTTGTTGTACTTGCTCAATATTTCGTACTTGAACTGTTACGGGTTGATCGTGTACATGTGAATTTTGTCGTAGTTTCGATTGTCTTTTAGTAGCAGGTTCAGCAGCAAATTTGTTTTTGCCAGATCCAGTTCGTCAAATAATAAGATAATGACTGTTAGGCAAATCGTGGCTGTGTTGTTGTTTAATACTGCTTGTTCTTCTTTGTGTTTGTTTCAGTGTTAAATAAGGGGTATTTTTCTTTCTTTGTTTAGAAAGATTTAATAGTCATATGTTCCTTTCTTTACTCTGTGTACATCTATGTTATGTATGCACATAATAGTGAGCACATGGGGATTTAATTCCTTCTAATTAGTTCTGTTATCATCTTTGTTTAAGGTCGTTACTATTATAATCATTATCATCATCATCGTCATCATCATTATCATTATCATTATTATTATTATTATTATTATTATTATTTAAATACTACATCTGTTCAATAACAATCACTCTTTCAATTTAGTGTCGCACAGTTTGGAGACTGAAAGATTTAACGAATCAGCATAAACAATAAATCTGTCTTTTTATTATACAATTGAGAGCTCTTAGGCAGTTATATGCATTGAGTTGTCTACACCATGACATAGTCTCTGTGCTGTTATAACTTTTCTGTATATTAAAAAAATGATGCATTTTTCCATATGAAAGTTACATTCTTGTGAGTGTCAGTTTGGATTGATAATACCTGTAGCAAACGCTTTATTTCAACGTAGTGGTACATTTCTTCTTAATGCTTATTTAGATCGTATGATTCGAATAAGATCGACGTGTCAACATATCGTTTTTTGTCTGAGTTTCTCCTTGAGCTTTACTATAGTTCTGCCTATCATGATTAGACTAATCTGTAAAATAAATCTGTAAAGGCACCATTCCATTCACCAGTATTCATTATGCTCGTACGTTTGTTTTCTATGTGAAACGATCTATTTTCACGTTTTCTACCCCTTAACTGGTTTATTTCATAAGACATGTCAGAAGAATATATGTACCTTCACATAACTGAATTCTCGAATTTTTGCAGAAGATTATTGGACTAAATTAGGACCCATGACATTGACAAATTCCCAAAATCTCTTAACTGACTGTTACCATTGTAGAATTTGTTCTCAATTACGTTTGTTTTGAATAAATCCTAAATTCATTTTGTGGTGATATTGTTCACGTGCTGCTTATTCATATGTAACAAATTCTAAATTTGCATACGTATGAAATTTTCGTCTCATTTATTTTTGGAAGCATTAAATTAAGCAATAAATTCATCATTATTGAGTTATTTATATTTGGATTATTTATATACATTTCACTCATATGTAGTTTTTGGTAAATACTTTTAATGTATTTATTTCTTGTTTTGAAAAATGTTCGCATTTTTAAATTTGTAAAATCTTTTATTAAAGATTTTCAATTTTGTTCTGTTTTACTATTTTAATCGATTGAAATGTTCGCATTTTAACTTTTAAATTTTCTAGAAAATGTAAGTTGTAAATGGATTTTGAAATCTTTTAATTTTTTTTGTATCGTTTATAATTATTCATATTTGTAAATCATATCATTATAATTGAATTCGTCACACACTGGAAGAAATATTATATTGATATAACGAAACTGCATTTCCAAAATGGCACGTTTCCTATTTTTGATCTTTCTCTATACCCAGTGATATTTACGCAGTTATTTTATCTTATGCCTAGTTGTTATTTAAGATATCCGGTACAGTAGATTTCTAGTCATAAGCATTAGGTGTTTGCCAACAACGTATTTATTTGTAGAAGCTCCACTTTTTGTATATACGTTTTGTTGATAAGATCCCGTATTATTTATGTGTGTCATTTGGATTTTTAACGTAGCTTTAACAATTGTTCAGTCATATCGCTACTATGTCTGCAGTGTGCCAGTTTATAGTGGTGTCTAGCACTGGGGCATCATGCTGTAGACATGTAGTATCATGTCCCATCCAGTCATAGTATCCTGACACCAGGCCGATCAGTTCTAGAACTAACCGCTTAATGCTAAGCGCCTAGCGAGGCAGCTTTTAGTACCATTTTTTTTTAAGTCATGGTATTACTGGACGCTTTAACCAGTAGGCCACTGGAGCGGTCCCCGTATTATTTATTTTATTTTCTTTCTTCATTTATTACCTCGAATAACATTTCATATTTGATTCACTTATTGGTGTGTGTCGATAACATACTATACGATTTATTTTATTTGCTTTCTTGGCAAATTTTGTTTGGGCTTTAGATATTTAGGTGGACTTTTTAATCTCAAGGACGTAACTCTGCTTAAGTACTGTCCTTGTTATTGCCATCTTCAATATATTATGGTTTATTTGAATGCACATTCTTTTGGAGTCAAATATGTTTGAACATTTACAAGCCTTTTCTAAGATTCGTTTTTTAAACAAAATGCGCGCAGATTAACAATTTATTTAATTTCTGTACTTCTGTAATTGTCTCATATTTTTAAAATATATTTTTAAAATGTGCAAAAATTAACTTATGTGCAGTTAAAAAGAAGAAGTAACTCGTGCTGTCAATATATCACCCTTTTTATCATTTTGTATCTACAAAACAAATTGAAACAGCATGATAGTATATTTCTAGAGATAATTTTACTAGTGGTTCAGAAATAATATTCCCGTGTGGAAAAGAAATAATGCAAATGTTTAAAAAATCTGAACAACTTTGTGTGCATGAGGCCCACTTTCTAAAGCAGCTTATCGTTGGATAGTTTACTTCTTTATAGAGTATTTTATAAGCATTACATGATATTACCATTAAAGAATGACAGTTTAAGCATCAAAATCACTATATCTATAGTGCTGTCAAAGAATGACACTTTACGAAGCCAGAAATAAATGAAGCAATATGTGTTGTCTTAATGTTTGAAAGCGTACCTCTTTTTCCATATTTCGTGTTTTTTTCCAGATGAGATTGACCGTCTATCAATTTTCGAACGACATAGATATCACCGTTTGGATCGATCCCGTGATTCATCTTCAAGTCAAAGGTCAGAACTTGTGATACGCGATTGAGATGAAAGGACAACTCATTAGGGAGGTCAGGGTCACTAAGTGTCCGTTTGTCTGTCTCAAAACTAATGGTCACATCTTTCAGCCATGCCGTTTCAGAATCGGTATGTACTAGTAAAAACATGAGTAAGTAAAAGACTGAGAATACGAACCGAATAAACGAACAGGTCCTCTTTCGTATAATTAATAAACAAAATCTAGTTATGATTTATTAATAGCTATATACATTAGAAATATATATATATATATATATATATATATATATATATATATATATATATATATATATATATATACACACACACACACCTGGTATGAATGTAGAATGAGAGAGACGACAAGAAAGACGCCTTTCTTCATTGTTAACTCAAGTACAGCCTGGCCGTTATAGGAACACTGATCGGATTAGCAATTAGAATCTAAATTATATACATTTAGTTGGGGCTAGATTATGTCAGTGATGGCTAGTTTGTTTCGGCCACGTTTCAGTTTTCTTAACGAACCATTTCGTATCACCTGCCTGAAATGTTTGAGTACTGGCTTATGTGGATACTTATAAAGAATTGTGTCATCGCCATTATCAACAATAGAAGAAATCTATATATATTGTTTGAATAAATCCTTCCGCACGTGCATCCTTCTATCCGTCCTTCCTAGAATTAACTCACTACCACAAAGATCTGATTAATTAGTATTGTGGAATCTCCACACAATTACATTTGTTTTGAATGAATGCAAAGTCATTTCATAAAGATGCTGTTCACAGTTTGCTTATTCATATATCTAAATTCTTTTTAACTTTGCACTATCTTCTCACTTACTTTGTAAGCATTAAAACAAGCAATGATGTCTTCATCACTGACTTTATTCTCTTTGTATTATTTAACATATATTTACTAATATTTATTTTCTGCTGGATGTTTTTAATGCAATTAGGTTTTCAATTATTTAAGTTTTGAATTTTTAATTTTGTAAAGTTTGTTTTTAAAGGTTTACAATTTTCGTCTGTGTTACTATTCAATTGTAAACAAATGTGTGTGTGTGTGTGTGTGTGTGTGTGATTTAGATTTGTAACGTAGCGTTAACAATGTTTCAGTCATATCGCTACGATGTATGCAGTGTGACAGTTTATAGTGATGTCTAGCACTAGAGCATCCTGCCGCAGACATGTAGCATGATGTCCCATCTAGTCACATTATCCTGACACCAGGCCGACCAGTCCTAACACTACCTCTTAATGCTGAGCGCCATGTGAGGCAGCTGTTAGTACCATTTTTTAAAGTCTTTGGCATGACACGGCCGTGGCTCGAACCTGCGACCTCCATCATCCGAGGCGGACGCTCTAACCACTTGGACACCGGAGCCGTCTGTTAACAAATTTAAATATGTTTTAATTTTCAAATTTTGTTACAAAATGTAACCTGTAAGTTGATATTCATATGTGTTAGAACGTTTCGACCGTTTATAATTATTTATGTTTGCAAATTCTCACATTAGAATCTAATTCTTTTAACACTGGAAGTGATATTGTATTGAAAATGAATACCCCTATCGGTTAGTGTATATATTTAGAATCTAATTCCTTTAACACTGGAAGTGATATTGTATTGAAAATGAATACCCCTATCGGTTAGTGTATATATATATATATATATATATATATATATATATATATATATATATATATATATATATATATATATATATATATATATATAATTCCGGATCCTTCTCTATACCCAGTGTTCAATATGCACAATTAGTGCGTACAAGCCTATTTGTCTTATGTCTTTTTGTTATTTTCGACATCCAGTACAACATATGTGGTGTAACGAGCATTAGGTGTATGTTCAGCGACATTCTTCTTTGTAAAACCACCAGGTGTTTGCATAGACATTTTGTTTATACGTTCTACATGATTTTTTCCTTTCTTCATGTTGGCATGTCTTGATAACATTTCGCATGATGTCCTTTCGGGTCGTATCTATCGGAGTCTTTTACGCATGTATTCCGACCAAATACACGAGTTTACCAATAATATATGTACTGAGTATGTGAGGACAGATCGTATTTATTTGTATTAGACAATCATGATTGCTGAAGGAGGACATTATCAGAGAAATGAGTTTTTCAATACTGAGGTTTACTGAAAAGCTGCAATCATTTTGTCCGACATTATTAAACGTTTAAAAAATGATGTATGAGCTTCCATATATTCAGATCGATCTATCTGATTGGATTCATATAGAGAAATAAAGGACCAGACTTCACTTTAGTATAGGCTATTTCTACACGTTGAAAATGTATGCAGTTAGCAGAATGAGATTACACCAAAGTCGTCATGGGTTTACTTTGCCCAATGGTCCATGAAGAAATTGCAATCCTTGCGTCAGAGATGTTGCGTAATAAGGTACCAGCCCATCCATCAAGGGATACAAATTTTCCTTCAAGGAGACCAGTGGACATAGTCATTAATTCCAAAATCTACACGTCCACTAATGTCCTTGAAGAAACAGGCAGTGTCCTTTGTGGACTTCATTGAAAAGACAATAGTGGACATATTTGGCTATCAGTAATGATCTGACACTAAATGAAATGCGTTTTGTACATGTACTCATTCTAGGAATATAAAATAATGTACATGCTCTTCCGTCTGTAATTGAACATATAAATATGTTATAATAAAAATACTGATATTTTGCTCTCTCTATGTATGTATGTATGTATGTATGTATGTATCTATGTATGTATGTATGTACGTATGTATTGACATTATTATCGCCAGCGGAAAAGGGACAATTTATTAATGCACATATTATTAGTTCGGAACATCTTTATTATAATTTCCATACCAATTCAATGCACGATAAGCTATTGATAAAGAGGGCAAACGTTGAGATTGGGGCTAGAGACACCATGTGAAAAGGAACAATCAAAGATACCAACAAGAAGGAGAATGGATATATATATATATATATATATATATATATATATATATATATATATATATATAAGTGTCAAGTGTAGTTCGTGAACATTGCTGGAGGGTGTTTGATTTGATATGAAAACAATGTACTTCGGAAGAAAGTGTGAAACCACTCAGTCTAAGTGCAGCTTATGTAAGAAATCCAATCCCATATTAACACGTCCGGACTACAGATTGGTAACAGGTTCAAACGTGTATTCGACTACATGCACATGCTTTAACGAAATGTCAAGGCAGAATATATATCTGCCACATGAATATTGAAAGCTACTCATGCCACTCGCACATTATGCACACGCAATCTTGTTTTATCGTTGTTTTAAACCAAATGATTCAAATAGTGACGTGTAAGAGTTCTTATATCAATCTTCATTTAAATTTAAAAGGAAAAACAATGTTATAGTGGGTGTTTGTAAGAATACTCAGAAAACCGGTTTTCATTATTTGGTGATCTGTACTTAACAGCACACGCATACATGCACACATATGTGTATGTACATACATACACATCTACACATACATACGCATATGGCTACGTATTCATACCAATATATATATATATATATATATATATATATATATATATATATATATATATATATATATATATATATACACTTGTTCAAATCTCATTTATAATAAAATTTATCCGTGGCTGAGAATTGTTTTCAGATCTATGTCAATACATTTAACAAGACGTGTTAATAATGTTGAGCAGGTTCTGAAGGAAAAATGTTTACGAATCATCTTAATTTAGGATTAGTGCCACAATAAGATCATATGACTTTACTTTATTTCTCTCCGGAAACAAACGACAAGCAATCAGATAGTGAAATTCATTAGTTATGTTATCGTATCACTCGATGCCTCCTCTATATTATCACTTCGTGTGTTCCAAGCGTGTTGACTTTGTTTGGAGTTTGTGATTGCTAGTTCGAAATTTTAGGAACGGCGACTAAACATTTCCTTCTAAAGATATCCAATAAATGTCAAAGATCCCTTCTAATTCGAGTAATTGATAAGACATACATTTCGATGTAGCTGTAAATTTGCACTCCATTCTTGAACGAATACATTACGTAAAGATCGTGCAACGTTTGATTTTATAGTCTGAGAGACACAAACTGATTGTTGATAGAGCATATCTTTAATCCAACCGAAATCAAATTGTTTATGCAATCAATTAATCAATGACTCTGGAAAATATATCACTCAGCATCATACTGAACAATTTGGGGGAGATTGTGGAGTCTTTTCCGTTTATCATTGAGATCCAAAATCTAATAATGTGACAATTACTATAAAAGTCAATTGATTTCCTTACAACCGAAAATAACTGGTGTGCTCTTTTTGAGTTTTGTTATAAATCCTTAAATTTTATCATGAACATTTTAAAAATCTTACTATTTTCCAACCCCCTCAAATTCACATGCGTACAGTGAAAAAGGCAAACTTGTGTGATCAAGCATTTGTAATTGTAAAACGATTGGAACGTGCAGAGTTCCCATTCGTCTGTGTAGAAGATGCATTTGCTCGTTTCGTTTCTTCGAGATCGTGTATTATAGCCTTTACAAATCGTCGATATTAAGAGCAAATAACACCGAGGTATATAAATTCCTCACAAATACAAACGGTGTATTCAGCCAGGTGAAATTCAAACTGAGTAGATTTTCGTTATGTAATGGACATAAATTTTGTCAAATTAACATAACGTTTAAAAATTGTAAAATGTATTTGTGCAAATAGATATTTTTGCACACATAGGCATCATTTGTCCCAGTATCCAATTACAATGGGTAAGCTTCGGTCAGTTTCAAATACATATTGCATTTTGTAGTTCAAACAAAACATTACATCGCTACAAAATGTCGTATGACATGAAAGAAAACTGTCTAATTCTAAAATTTCTACTGGTATTTAATTATTTTCTAAAATCTTTGTTAGCTCTATAATCAAGAAGCCTACGTGTATTAAGTAATTGCTTAAGCAAGTAGGCTTGTTCTTGCTTGATACTGGCTGAAGTGTCCATCTTATTCTTCTTGAGTTAATAAGATGTACTCAAATTGCATGTACCGAAAGTTTCAAGATTGTTGTTTGGGTGTTTTGTGCAAATCATTAAAGTCATGCTTCAATGGTTCTAGAAATGAACAATGAGTTGAATTATTTCGTGTTTTGCTGTGCAAAGTTTATTCTTCGTAATGAATCAGGTTTCAATATTTAAGTTCTTTGATGTCTAAAATTATTTTTAGTTTTCCTGAGAAATGCAATGAACAAGCGTAGTTTATGTCTGTTACATTGTTTTCCAATTGCGGTGGAGCCTAAATCACTGGGATTTAACAATGCTCCAGATTGATTCTTGTGTAGGAAACTATTATTTCGGTGGAAAGTGCGGAGACTTAGTTTCGTTAAAGTATAGCCTAGGATCAGGCGAGCTCCCTATCCAAAGTTGTTTCTCGTGCAGATTACTCTAAGATCAATATGCCTAACCTTTGTAATTGGTGACTTTATGTCCTTACCACTTACAGACTGACTAAACAATTTTCTATTTTAGTTGTCGCTGCCATAGGCATATTTGATAACGATGGCCATCATTTGACCCAATATTGAAAACGTTTTATACCAGAACACACTCTAAGTGGTTTTAGAGAAGAATTCGTTAACATTGTTTGTCACGGTGACTACAATTTATGGCAGATCGGCATCCCCACAAATTTCGACAAACCTTCATGCCAGGATTTTATACAATTTTCAAATTCTGTTAAGATTATATTTTGTTTGTTTTGAATAATATAACGGTTTGTTTATTGCTATCAACAGCTGACATATTTCAGGTCTGATCGGCCTCCGTTTTGAACAAATTTGAAAAAGCGTCATGCGGTGATGCTTCTAGTGAAATGTCTTGACAGTTAATCGATGGAGTTTTCAGACAAGTGTTGAAAATTGCAACCGTTAATGAAATGGGGACGACTGACAAAAAGAATTATAACTTAAACAAACAGGATGTTACAAGTAGGTAAAGATATAAGCTTAAAATAAAGCTGTAAAGTATTTTACCCATTTAAATCACACACTTTGTAATAAGGAATAGTGAGCACTTCATGACCATTACATAGCTTTACACTGGAAGGCAGAACTTTGGCTGTTTCAGCTTTATAGATTTGAGCAAACATTTTTAACTCAGTTTACAAACTTGCGGCCACGAGATCATGTATGATTCATTCATTTGAATCTACATACCTCAATACTTATAGCTGGTCCCTAATTTTAACGGGAACCCTCCTTTCCTTTCCCTTTTTTCTTAATTTTGAAAATTAATGTCATTCTCTGAATTTCATGTTTTCTTCTTTCGAGCATATAATAAACTAAAACATTGCAAAGGTCTTGATAAGAAGCGTATTAGCATGTTTCAAGCAAACACGATGACTAGAGGACATAAGTAGTATATGGGGTTACCGTAGCGTCAATGGGAATTAGCATTACAGACCCCCCCCCCCTCCCCGGGCCTGTATAGCGTCAAGAAATAAAATCTCACCCTGGGCCTGTATAGCGTCAATGGAAAATTGGGTAGAGGGACTAGCACACCCTGGGCCTGTATAGCGTCAATGGAAATTTTGTAGAGCGGCGACTAGTATACTGTGGGTTTGTATAGCGATAAGCGACAGGTGGCATGACGTCACACTGGTAACAATGTAGCAAAAAGAGAAGTACTGTGACGTCAGGCTACCTGAGAGAGGGCTATAGACAAACACGAATCAAGAGCGTTCGTGTTTTTTAGTAGAGGAAGGGTTTTATATATATTCGTTTAGGGTGGAGACCAAATGAAAATTAAGATCTTTTCGAGGCATTGGAAGTGGCCCTGAAAAGGGCCGTTGTTTGTTATGTGATGTTAACACTATTCCGTTAACATACAGGACATCGCATAGGTCTTCTTTTCTTCCTCAAATTTCTCAAAGTTTGTCTTAAACTGTGTCTCACTTCTGGTCCGTAGATGAGAGTCCGCTTAAGACAGCCTTGTCTTTCCACATAACATCTTCTTTTCCAAAGAGTGGCACCGGTGATCCGGATGACAGTCCATTTTGTTTTCACATACATGGGTAAGTCTGTACGGAACAGCATTGAGGATACCAAAGTAGAGGATTCTACGTCGATCAACATCTTCTCTGTGACGAGAACAGGTGAAGGGAATGAAGTGAACCGCGTTTATTTATAGTGGAAGACCGGATCGAAACGGATTGAAAGGGTTCACCAATCCCAACACGCGTTACAAAATTCAGTCACTTCGCGGAGTCTGTCTTCCAATCCGAAGAGAGCTACCTGTGACGTCACATTTCCTATATAGGCACACTAGCGTCTGTGCGCAGTGAATCGATGCGGTAGTGTTTTGTGAAACATGACGGAACCTAAGAAGACAATGAATTGGGGTGCACCGGCTGTGGAGACGAGAAGTAATGGTACAGCAGCAGCTACCAAAGTGAACACAGTGCTACTTCCCGAAGAGGTTGATTTCAACTGGGATTTAGTAGATTTTTATCTTCTTCCCAAGAATTTGTTCCGGTACCAGTACCTTCGCCACTTTCTCCTTCTTTACCACGTGTCGACGATTTTAAACAAAGACAGAAAGAAGAATTGGAGAAATTTTTACAGCAGCAGAAAGAAGCAGAGCAAGCATTTCTTCTTGAACAGCAACAGCGAGAAGAAGAAGAGGCAAGAAGGAAACGACAGGAAGAAGAAGCAGTAGAGAAGAAACAAAGTCTAGAAGAGAAGGAGAACAGCGAAAGTCAAACGGTCACGGTACTCTTGGACATTTTGGCCGAGTTAAGAAGTCTGAAACAAATGTATCAGACTTCTTTATTACGACCCAAGAGAAAAAGACCTTCCCGAGCCAAACAACCTAACCCTGTGACTACACCAGAGATACCACCCCTAGTGATATCTACTAAATCATTGACAGGAGCAAGTCCACAAGTAGGCCTTGGCCGTGGCAAAGGCTTAAGACAGTTAAAGCGAATTGATTCTCGTTCCTGAGTTTGTTCTAAGGAAAAAAACAAACACTCAACAGTCCTTTTCAGGGCTACCCAATACTCTCGAAAAGAGTGACTATTCATTTTGCCAAAATCAATTAAAACTCAAAATCCCTTCTTTAACCCTATGATGTACGTGTTGTGAGTGTATGAGTGTAGGTCCTTATTATTTCTAAATAATGAAAACCAAGAGACACTTACGTTTTTTTCAGTTTGGTCTATTCTGTTACAATTTTTTTTACAATTCAATATCACAACATAACACAACACAACACTTTTAAAAAAGTTCATAGATTTCTTCTGTGTCTTTTTTCTTTCACTCTCTCTGTTTTTCAATTTCTTCACTTTTACACTTTTTTCCTCTTCTTCTTCTTCTTCTTCCTCACATTTTTCTCGTCTTCTTTTCTTTTCTGTCTTCTCTTTCTGAACGTGTCGGGGTTCTTCTTTTGTCGAGGTCACCTCTGTTTCTTCTTCCTCCTTCTCCTGCTCCTGTTGTTTCTTAGGGCACTCTGAAGACCAATGTCCTTTCTCTTGACAATGATAACAGGTATCTTGACTTTTGTTTCTTTTGACACTGGCCTTGCTTCTTTGACGGTCTGGACATTCTGTAGCCCAATGCCCTTTCTTTTGACAGATATAGCAAGTATCTTGACTTTTATCTCGAAAGGAAGGAGAGTAGTCCGTCGGCTTGTCTGAAGAAAACTTTCTTATCACACCTCGCAATGCTCTAATCAGAAGTTCGATCTGTGTGGGTTCTTCCATTGTGCTGGTCGGCTTGAGAGCGAAATGAATACTGAGAGGGGAGTCACTAGCCCTTTATATATGCCCTGGTCTGACATAGATATATAGGGGTTCATGGTGTTTCACAGGTAGTCATTTGACTTTTTGCCGTCAAGATGAAACGATCGCATCATTTCGAAAAGAAAGAAGAAGAAAGTAAGAGGCAGAAACGTGATTTATCGCCTCGCACAGTAGCTGAAGTCTTGGCACAAATTCATGCCAGCGATTTTGAAGATGAGATGAGTGAACCAGAATCGAAGCCTAAAGAGTCTACACCAAATCAAAGTCCATTACCATCAGTAAACCCTGAAAAGTACTACCATATTCGGGAGACGGACAAACGCTCTTCCAGAAAATTTAGAACCACGGCCTACACGTACGCAGTGAAGTTTAAAGATTTCAAGTCTGACGTACCCTTGGAAAAAGCAGAAGGGTTCATCACCGATGTGTGGGATTCTTTGTTAACCACACTAAAACGGCAATGTCAAGCCAAAGAAGACGATCGCTTGAGACTTTCTATTCATCACGACAATTTGAAGTCTCCCGTTTGGATCGAGTTTAGCAGTCCAACAGAATTGACACCTTCCAAAATCATGGACAAGATTCAACACGTACAACAATCCAACGACAAATTTCACATCACGGACGGAAAAGCGACACTGTACATGACCCACGTGTCTCTTCCCCAAGGGACAGGTAAAAAAAAGTTGATGTTGGTAGACAACTTGCGTAACCTCAAGCGTAGTCTCGTCCAAATTAACAATCCAAAAGACAAGATGTGTTTAGCCCGTGCCATCGTGGTGGGACAAACGTATGCCGACAAGAACGATACGGTAGAATGGAAAAGAGCCTGGAAAACTATTCAACAATCGGACCGAGCCAAACAACGAAAAGAAGCAGAACTCCTGTTACAGCAAGCGGGGTTAGCTAAAGACACACCCTGTGGCATTCCTGAAATGCAAAAGTTGCAAGACGTCTTGGCTCCACGTTACACCTTGAAAGTTCACCCTCAAGAAGTGCGCGGACCTCTGTTGTTTCGAGGTAAAGATTTTAAAGACGGAAAATACATTCACGTCTATCATCACGACGAACATTTTGATGCCATTACCAGTATCACTGCATTCCTGGGATACAGTTATTACTGTGAGAAATGTGACTATGGCTATAACAATCGAGAGCAACATAAGCATTGCGGATCGAAATGCTCAGGATGTTTAGCTTCTACACCCTGTCTGGACGAAGGACAAGAACGAGTGCATTGCTCTGCTTGTCAGCGCACGTTTGTCAGTCCTGCCTGTTACCAACAACACCTAAAGACGCAAGGTTCACAGCAGAAATGTGCTTGTCAGCTCTTGAGATTGTGCCCTACTTGTGGACAAGGCATACGTACCAATAGTGTTAAGTTACACATTTGTCGAGGAAAGAAACGATGTCACATTTGTCGCCAAATCGTGGACTTGGAACACCAATGCTACATTCAAAAATACCATTCTAAACATGAAGAAGAAGAAGATAATGACCAGAAGAAGAAAGGGAATTTCATCTTTTTCGATTTCGAATGCATGCAAGAGACTGGTATTCACATTCCTAATTTCTGCGTGGCTCACCGAGCGTGCGAGAAGTGTATCCAAGAGCCTATCTTGGCTCATTGCCCTCACTGCAGCAAGATTCCTGGAGGACGTGAAAAAATCTTTCGAGGACCGAACACACTAGCCGATTTTGCCCAATGGATCTTAGACCCTATCGACGAGACGTGGAGCCAAGAAGATATCGAACGTTATGGAGATTGTCATCGCCATGCCACGGTGATGGCTCACAATTTCTCGGGATACGATGGACAATTTCTGTTGAGATACTATACGGAACAAAGTACCGAACGTCCGAAAGTAACTTTGAACGGAGCCAAAATCATTTCCATGCAAGTGGGACAAGTACAGTTTAAAGATTCAATGAGTTACTTGGCTATGCCTTTGAGCCGCATGCCTAAAACGTTTGGCATGACAGAAATGGCCAAAGGCTATTTTCCACACTTTTTCAATACCGAAGCCAATCAACACGCCGTTCTACCCCATTTGCCTGAGGCTCACTACTACGACCCCGACAACATGCGTACCGAACAACGAGAAGCTTTCTACGCATGGTACCAGACTCACGCTTCGGACCCTTTTGACTTTCAAGAAGAAATGTTAAAATATTGTCGTTCCGACGTAGACATTTTACGTCGCTGCTGTGGAAAATTTCGAGAACTGTTCATGGAACACGGAGGGATCGATCCTTTGAAAGAAGCTTGTACCATTGCCAAAGCGTGTTCCTTAGTGTATCGTCAACGATTCATGCCCGAAAACACCCTAGCTGTCATCAGTCCTCAAACGACCAATTTTGTCAAACGTCAATACTCAGTCAAAGCCCTACGCTGGTTACATTACTTGTGTGAGAAGGAAGACAAATGGATCCAACACGCTCGCAACGGAGGAGGCGAAAAGACCATCGGAAGGTATTCGGTAGACGGCTGGGACTTAGAAAACCCTCAAATCGTGTACGAGTTTAACGGATGCTTATTTCACGGATGTCCCATCTGCTACCCTCAACGTGACACTAAAAACCAGTTTTTACAACAGACCATGGAAGACTTGTACCAGGCCACTTGTCAGCGACGCTTGAAGTTAGAAGAGCAAGGATACCAAGTAGTGGAAATGTGGGAACACGAGTACGATCAGCGATTGAAACCCGATCCCGAGTTTAAGCGCATCGTGGAAAGTTACAAGCTGGTGGACCCTCTGAACCCGCGGAACAGTTTGTACGGAGGACGGACGAATGCCACCTGTTTGCTGTACCAAGTCGACGAAGAGAAAGGAGAAGAAATCAAATACTTGGACGTGTGTTCTCTGTATCCGTACGTGTGCAAATATTGTCACTTTCCCGCAGGGCACCCACAATTGCTGACGGAACACATCGACGTGGACAATATTCGACAATACGAAGGATTGATCAAGTGTAAAGTCTTGCCTCCCACGAACTTGTACCATCCCGTTTTACCACATCATTGCCAAGGAAAACTGATGTTTCCCTTGTGTCGTACTTGTGCTGAAACGTGCAACCAAGACCACCCTTGTCAGCACACTCAGGAAGAACGAGCCTTGACGGGAACGTGGGTCAGCGTGGAATTGTTTAAAGCTCTGGACTTGGGATACCAACTGTTAGAAGTGTACGAAATTTACCACTTTCCCAAGACAGAAAAATACCACAAGGGCGACGATTCTCAAAAAGGCATTTTTGCAGACTACGTGAATGCCTTTTTGAAACTGAAACAAGAAGCTAGCGGATATCCTTCCTGGTGTCACACTCCCGAAGACCAAACAAAGTTCAAAGAGAAATACTGGAAGCAGGAAGGCATCACTTTAGACCACATCGAGAAAAACGAAGGAAGGCGATCGTTTGCCAAAGTGATGTTGAATTGTTTGTGGGGCAAAATGGCACAACGACCGTGTTTACCCAAGACGGAGTATTTGACAGAACCTTTCCGATACTTGCAGATGATTCACGACAAAACCAAATACATGAAACACGTGGACGTCGTTCGTGAGGACTTGCTCTTAGTCAATTACGAAGAAGAACTGGACTTTGTAGAAGCCGACGAATTTGGAAATGTCATCAATGGCCAAAATATCTAGGAGGACCTACCCCCGAAGAATTAGCCAGAGCCGGATTTATCTACTTGGGCGAAGGAGATAAAGTCAAGTGCTTCAGTTGCGGTGTCTCACTTCACGAATGGGAGAAGAAAGATTGCGCTTACCTGGAACATGCTCGATGGTCTCCAGAGTGTCACTACCTGCCTTTAGTGGGACCTCGTCATTGAAGTGACCCTACCATGTTGTGTAAAAAGCTAGCTACGGAGTTAGGAGTCAAACGTTGGACAATCCCTAGACAAGTATTTAAACCCGATATAAAAAATAATCTTCAAAGATTACGAAACGAATTGCAAGAGAAGATCTACAAGGACATTTGGCAGGGACTTGCCAGAGCCAAATCTCAATTAGTGACTGTAGAACATTTGTCGAGAAATTCATAAGAGGAAATTGACCAAAGTCAATAAACAAGTCCGATTTCTCTGGATCAAGGGTGCGTTCGTTCTACTATTTCGCTTTAGACCATTTACATTTGAAGATTTTATTGACATTCTTGACCGTTTCCTGGAATGGCAGTGGTCAGAAATTACTCACTACGTTCATTACTTTCGCTCTAGGAGAAGTGTTTGACTGACATGGTTATGGATACTTTACAAGAGAACATTCGTGCTTTGCCTGTGGAATTGAGAGAATGCATTTACCGTGAGTTCGTCAAAATACAAGTGAAACGAAAAGAATCATTGCATCCGTTACGTCACCGATGTTGGAACCACTGGTACCTAAATGCTATAAGAGGATTGATTCTGATGAAAGTGTTCCAGTGGTCAGACATTGATCAACTACTCGTGAGCAAGAAGGATTGTGTTGTTGATAGTGATTATTTTTACTACCAGGTACACTTAGTGCATCGAATTCCAGAAGAAGAGTTAGAGGGTTACCAAAATCTTGTACACAATGTAAACTTAGTTGAAGAGGAAACTTCTGAACGACGTGTGATGTGCAAGTTAGTGACTAAATATTTTGAATACGTTGACGGAATACGACCACTTCTGTGCAAAAAGTACACTTATAGCTGCCAAAAAAAGAGGGTATAAAAACGTTCTACCATGCCACGACCTTTATCATTCGTGATACAACAGATTCCGTGGAAGGAAATCAATGACAGTATTCAAACGGTGGAGGATTACCATCGCCTATTACGAGAACTGTCTCCATTGAATTGGGGTCGACGTGTAGTGTGTGTCTTAGTGACTTGCTTTCTGGGATTTCGTTTACCAGCTGATTCTTTGTGGACTCTTTACGAACAGTACCTATTACTCCAAAACAAAACATGAAAGTGATCCCTTTAAATGTCCACGAGAGACTCATTCTGCTCAAAGCTTTGCGCTTTCATTTGGATACTTCTCAACCTCTACGGGAAAACAAGATTCGTCAACTTTTAGGCACTGAAGATGTGTACGACGACGTGTGTGTAGCTTGTGACTTACACCCTCACTGGACAGATGTACGTGACTGGAAAAGTTTGGGGTTTGAGGCTTGGGCTAAAGAAGTGGCACACTATGCCCAAGATTTGTAATCCTAAAACATTAAAACGTTCCGTGAAAAAAGTCACTTTTAAACCTGTGTTAGTGTCAATACCAGAAGAACAGTCTGTCACCGAGGAAAACCACTCTCTTCAAGACAGGACTGTCATTGACATTCCTGAAAGACCATTTCGGGAGGACCCTTGTGTGACTGAACCAAGGAATGTACAGACTCTCAGACAATTACACACTACTCCTATGATTTCACCTCTTGATCACAAAAAATGTTGTACAGAGACTTGTTTATATTCCACTATGGTCGTTTTGTTGTGTTTTTTATTCCTGTACTTAACCATATGGCTTTTATGTATTTTTGTCTTTCGTGTTGTTCACTAATAAAGATGACAATAAACGTGTCCTGAAAAAGTATAAAAACTCTTGTCTTGTCTGTCTTCGTGTCACAAGTGACATTTTATTACACTACTACTACTACTATGGCTACCTCTACTGTCTCTGCTCCCTCTTCCTCCACTGTCAAAGTCATTGACGAACACGTAGATCGGACTAGTTGGGAGGCCTTGTATCTTCGCCATCCCTTTAACATGCTTATTGCTGGACCAAGAGGTTCAGACAAAACCGAATTTGTCAAAAGTTTGATCGAACATAAACATCATTTGATCGATCGTCCTCCTCAACGAATCGTGTGGTGCTATAAAGAGTGGCAATCGGCGTACAGCCTTCTGCGAGAAAGTCAAGGCGATTCCATCGTCTTTGTGGAAGGCATTCCTGTCGAAGACGACGGAATCGTGTCTGACCCTAGTCAAACTCATTTGGTTATTTTTGACGACATGTTAGGAGAAGACGAAGAAGAAATTAAACTGTGGTTTACGCGCAAAGGGCATCATCGTAATGCCAGTGTCATTTACATTACCCAAAATTTGTTTCAACAAAGTAAAGCCCATCGTACCATCAGTCTCAATGCTCATTACTTGGTGTTGTTTAAAAGCCCTAGAGATAAATCGCAAGTACAAGTCTTAGCCAAACAGTTAGGAACGCCTTGGCTGATTCATGCGTACGACGATGCCACTCAAACCCCACACGCTTATTTACTCGTGGATTTAAAACCCACTACTCCCGATTATTTGCGATTTCGTACCCATCTGTTTCACCCCTGGTGCCAAGACGGAGGACCTATCGTGTACACGTCTCCGTCGTCGACTTAATCACCCCAAAAAATCTATAAAAACCTCGGTCACTTGGACTCTGTCTCACACATTGTCAACATGACGTCCCTTCAGTCTCATCTTCCCATTAAATTGATTCGTGCCTTGTACGGCATCAGTCGCGAAAAAAATCCACAAATACGTGCTCGTGTCTTAGAAGTTAGTCTCAAAGAAGTCTTACGATGGTTTACGGTGACAGCACGTCAATTACTGCAAGGCATCATTCAGATTCCACATCAAACCAAACGTTTTTTTGAGAGAAACAAAGTTGCCTTGACGCAACTAGCCGATCCTCGCATCGACACTCAAACCAAAAAGCAAATCATTTTGAAACCTGGAGGAAGTGGATCTTTAGGAGGTGTCATCATTCGTTCCCTCTTAAAATGGGATCCTAATGCTCCCAAAGTTGTCCCCAAGAAAAAAGCCACACCCAAACGTACCCAGAAGAAAAAGAAAAAGAGCAAGGGTGTCAAGACCAGGTCACAGCCTCAGAAAAAGAAAAAGAAAAGCCCACAGAAAACAGCTTTTACTCGCAAGAGAGTGTCTCCAACAACTTCTCCTCCAGCAGTGACACCCTCTTCCTCTTTAGCGGCAGTAGCCGCGGCTCACAAAGTACCTGCCCCCAAAGTCAAAGTCCAAGAGAGAACGGGTGTGTTACAGAGTTTACTGGATTTGTCCAAGCAAGAACTGTCTCGATTTAGTCCGTTGCGAACTCCTCCACGGCGTGTGTTACCTGTCATCAAGTTGATACGACGTAAAGACAATCAGTGGCGACGCATTCCAGTATAAAATGACCTGAGGCAAACCATACGGATCAGTATTTTTTGTGCTACTGCACGTCCAAAGATGTTCCCTCCAAGAAGTGTACACCGTTACCATCGTCGTTCTTCTTCTTCGGTCCAAAAAGGAAAAGGAAAACGAAAAAGACAGTCACGTCATCCTAAGAAGCGCTTAGTCAAACATCGGTGACACTCTCTGAAAAGACACACTCGTCCAAAGAAAAGGAGAAGCCACCAAAAGGGAGGTTTCTTTGGCCCGTTCCTTGAATTCGATAAGATAGGCGATAAGTTTGTCACAAGGGTAAAGGACAGGCTCCAAAAAATATAAGATAAAAAGACGCATGTGAAACCATGGACTTTAGTGTATGTTGTGGATCAAAAGATGTCCCCTCATCGTCGTTCTCCTCTCCAGAAAGGGAAAAGAAAAAGACAGTCTCGTCATGCGAAAAAACGCTTAGCCAAACATCGACGTCACCCCCAGAAAAGACACACTCGTCCAAAGAAAAAGAAGAGCCACCAAAGAGGAGGATTCTTTGGCGATTTTGGAAAACACATCGTCACCTTTATGACGAAGCGATAGTCCCCCCAAAAGGATAAAAGGCTGTGTGACAAGTCATCGACGTTAGTGTATTTTTGGTGTGTGTCCCGGAATCAACAAACAAAGATGTCACCCCGCAAAAGACATTCCTCTTCTACCCCCAAAGGAAAGAAAAGGAAAGGACTGCCTCCTCGTTTGGTCAAACATTGGGACATGTTGTCTGTCCTGTCCAAAGCTCCTCCACCCATGCGAAAAAAAACTCATTCAAACGGCCTCCAAAGATGTCATCGATACGGTGAGCGAATGTTGTCTGAACGTCTTGAAAGGCACAATACCTTTGACTAAACATCAGAAAAATTGCTTAGCCAAACATCGACACGTTCTTCGCCAAATGGTCCAAAAGAAAATACCCATTGGTCAAAAGAAAAAGATGTTGGTGCAACGTGGAGGATTTTTACCCCTGTTAGGACTTATTACCAATGTAGCGAAACCTATACTGAGTGCCATGGGACATATTATACCTGCCATAATTCCAAAATAAAAGACCAAGAAGATAAAAGGGACCTCTGAAATCAAAAGATCTCAGACGTGATCCTTGAAATCTGATGGAAGGACGAAAACTAGCTTTAGTCCCTTACAAACGATGGATGGAATACCATCGTTGGCAAGAACAACGAACCCCACATTTACCTCCCAATCCTCATTTGACCGAGATGTCCCAGATACAACACGAACTGCAATCGTTGATGGATCGCAGCGATTTGTCAGAAACGGAAAAATCGCAACGGTACGGTCAGTTGTTGCAACGACTGCAACTCTTTCACCAGAAAGCTTTAGACGAAACAGCTCCACCCACTCTGAAAGATTTTAAGGCCTTGATGAAAAGTCCATCACCACCACTACCACCACCACCAGTGGTCAAGACAGACACAACCCCACGAAGGCCTGAGGAAGAAGAGGCACGAGAAGTTTTTCAAACACCGTCAGCAGCTCCCATTCCTAGTAAGATTGCAGCGTCCTTGTTGACCCCTTCCCCTACACCGCAACGAGAAGAACTTAAAGCTTGGGTTAAAAAGATGATGTCTACTCCACCTTCGACAGAGGTGAAAAAGAAAGAAGGGAAACCAGAAGTGAAAAAAGAGAAGAAGACCAAAGCCATTCCATTACCACCACTACCTTCCACTTCTACGCCCGTGGCACATCGGACACGTAAGACCGTTTCCAAACCACCCCCTCCTTGCATTCAGACTAGCATTCGTGAAAATTGGATCACTTATTAAAACATGGAGAAGGTGTTAACCAGCATTTACTACGATCCAGCTCATCCTGCAGGTTACGGAGGAGTTCAGAAATTGTATCGTGCTGCCAAAACTCGACTGAAAAGTATCCGTTTACCTCAGGTGCAACGCTGGTTACAAGAACAAGCCACATACACCTTACACAAACCCATTCGACGAAAATTTTCCAGAAGTCGCACCCAAGTGGAGGGTATCGATCACCAATGGCAAGCCGATTTAGCCGATGTCTCTCATTTAGCCACCTACAATCGTGGCTACAAATATTTGTTTTGTGTCATCGACGTCTTTTCCAAATTTGCTTGGGTCGTACCATTGACTTCCAAATCGAGCAGTGAGTTAGTGCGAGCCCTCAAACTGGTGTCGAAACAAAGTGGTCGTCACCCTCTTCGATGGCAAACGGACAAAGGCACCGAATTTCTAAACCAAGCTTTCCAAAAAGAATTGAAGAAACGTGACATTCATTTTTTCACCACGGAGAATCCCGAAACCAAGGCCAGCATCGTGGAACGTTTTCAACGTACCTTGAAAGAACGCATGTGGAAATATTTTACGCATCAACACACTCTCAAGTACATTGACGTCTTGCCACACCTTGTTCAATCGTACAACCAATCTTACCATCGGAGCATTGGACGTGCCCCCCAAGAAGTGACTCCCGAGAACGAAGTGACCGTCTTCGAGCGCCTGTTTGGACCGTCCACGACAGTGCCTGTCCCCAAGAAAGGTGGAGTGTTGGCCTCGGGAGATTGGGTACGCATTGGCAAAACCAAACGCACTTTCGACAAAGGTTACTTACCCAATTGGACCACCGAATTGTTTCGTGTCACTGAACGTGTGCGTGGTCGTTATCCTCCCGTCTATAAATTAGAAGACATGAACTGAGAAGTGTTAAAAGGAACGTTTTACTTACCCGAGTTACAACCTGTGACCAAAAAAGAAGACGTGTACGAGATCGAAAGCATTCTCGATCGAAGAACTCGTAAAGTAGGAAAGAAACGTGTCAAAGAAGTCAAAGTACGTTGGAAAGGATATCCTCCCAGTTTTGACTCTTGGATCGACGCTTCGCAACTCATCGACTATAAAAAGAAGTGACCATCATGCCCTTCAACACAGTCTCAGCTACTGCAGTGACCACTCCTTCCCCCAGTTCTTCTCTGCAAGATCTACAAAAACAACCCTTGTGGGTGTGGTGTGGAGAACGTGTGCCTAAAACTCAAATCGTCTTTTTCTGCCAAATCTTTGTGGTGTATTGTGTCATCGGTGCTGCCATTGCCAATTTGAGTTTGCAACAAGGAGATAAACAATTGTGGACCATTTTACTCAGCAGTTGCATTGGTTACCTTCTTCCCAATCCGTCTCTGAAATATTCCTCTAACGGAAACAACAACAACGGGAGTCTTGTGTCCAACGTCAGTTCCAACAGTCACCCTAACCATCCTCTTTTAGACACTCCTCTAACTTCCAGTGACTCCTCGGATACTAGAACTGTGGAATTATGAACAACCAATTTTACTTAACGTTACCCAGTGACAGTTCCATGGAGGTGTTTCCCAATAACACTTTGTGCTGTTTCTCGGCCAAATTACCTCAGGCCATCCGATTGGATCACGAAGCCCATTGGGAAGTGGCTTTGGTGGAAATGATTCACCCTACACAAATCAAAAACATCATCGAAAATCAAAACACTTTGACGATAGAAGTTTGGGACGAACAAGTGCAACAAGCCATGGATGAACGCGCTAGTACTGGTGGTGTAGCTGACTTTATCAAAACACCAAACCCCATAACTAAACGAACCACTTATCTGTTGAAAATTCCTGCAGGTTATTATTTTAGTGGTCAACATTTGGTGAACACCATAGCTGAGAGGTTCAATTTCATGTTTAGTAAAGCTTTGGAGAAAGCCAAAAAAAGTGTCACAATCGAGTACCACAAAATATCTCGTCGCCTACTGATGAAATTTTCTGAGGACAAAGTATTGGCCATTACATTTTGTCCTGAATTGTATGACATTTTGGGTGGAGACCCTAAGTTAATCAAGATTGCAAACGAAATACCAGCTGTGACCAGTAACGTGGATTTTGCGAAATATTTTCGATTCCCTATAGAAATGAACCAAGGACTGAATTTGATTTTTGTGTACTCCGATGTGGTGGAGTACAACGTAGTGGGACACACCTCCGTACCGTTACTGCGTGTCATTCCTTTCAAAGTGGACTCTGCCACGAAGGTTGACGAGGAAGGTGGAAACACCTATCACGTTCACCGCGAATTTGTAAATCCTCACTATTTGTCCGTCAGTAAGCCGTATTTCGACACTGTCAACATTACTATAAAAGGAGATCTGGGACAAAATATTCCATTCACCAAAGGGAAAGTCACAGTGAAACTCCATTTTCGAAAACGATTACTCTAACTTTTTGTCAGTCATGTATCCTGTGTACCAAGGAGTTGCTCGACAGCGAGGACATGGTTTAGGTGATATGCTCAAATCGGCCTTTCGTACAGTGGTTCCCATTTTGAAACCGATGGTGACACGAGGATTGCACGCCTTAAAAGATGCCGCGTTGACGCAAGGTAAAGAATTTCTCCAAAATGTCATCATTGACAAACAAAGCCCCAAAGAAGCTTTCTTGAGAGCAGGCAAAAATGTTTTGCTTCAAACGGGCAAAGACCTTTTGGGTCGGCGAGAAACTCCTATAAATGCCCTGGGCAATGCTGAGTTAGGCATTCCTGCTTCCCTGAGGCCACAGCAAGGACAAGGCAGAAAAAGACGACGAAAACACCCTTTCAGAGGACTTCACGCCCCTAGAGCTAGAAAGACAAAGAAAAGAAAAACCGTCCGAGAGTTAGACGTTTTTGATTATTAAAAAAGGAAAATGATGCACCGAGAGTCTTGTGCTTGTTCCAAGTCGGAACTGGATCTGTTTGCCATGCCACCCACCATGATGACGATGCAAGAATCCCAATGGGTCGAATTTCATCCCGTCTCCTCTTTGGTGGATTCCGCTCCCATCGAGTTTGAAATCAAAGGACAGCCCGAAGATTACATCGATCTGAATAATAGTTACTTGTATCTAAAGCTGAAAGTGATCAAAACCGACAACACCAATCCGGGAGCCGATGCCGCAGTAGCTCCCGTCAACAATTTCATGCATTCCTTGTTCAGCGAAGTGGATTTGTACTTGAATAACAAACTGATCAGCAGTAGCACGGATACTTACCCTTACCGAGCGTACCTAGAAAATCTCTTGACGTACGGAAAAGAGGCCAAGAACACTCATCTGGATGCTTGCGTGGTATGGAAACCTGACACCGCAGGTGAGAACACGTTTAACGACAGAGCCCTGACAGCCGATGACGATCCTCACAATGTGGGTTTTAACGATCGTCGAAGGAAAATCCTGCAAGGTCGTAGTTTAGAACTGATGGATCGTTTGCATTTGGACATGTGGTTGCAAGAGAAGTATTTGCTGAACGGAGTGGATATTCGCCTGAGACTCAATCGCAGCAGTGTCGCTTTCCATTTGATGGCTCAAGCCAACGAGTACAAAACCATCATCCAAGAAGCCAGACTTTACGTGCGACGTGTAGAAGTGTTACCTAAAGCGGGAAACGACATCAGTCAAACATTGAGCAGATCGACCGCCAAATATCCGATACGACGTGTCGAAGTGAAAACATTCACCATTGCTACTGGACTCCGATCCAAGATCGAAGATCATCTGTTCCAAGGACAGTTACCCAAACGTTTAATCGTTGGTATCGTCAGTAATGCAGCCTTCAACGGAGCCCACGATCAAAATCCTTTCCAGTTTAAGCACTACAGAGTGTCCAAAATTGAAGTCAGTCGCGATGGCAAGACTTTGTGTACCAGACCCTTCGAACCTAACTTTGCCCAGAAGAATTACTTGAGATCGTACTTGTCCCTGTACGAAGCTACGGGGCAACTAGGAACCAACGCCAGTCACGGTATTTCGTACGAAGATTATGTCGGAGGTTACACTTTGTGGGCCTTTGATTTCACTCCAGACCAAGGCAGCGACGAGGGACATTTCCACCCTATAAAATCCGGTCAACTGCGTGTGGAACTTCAGTTTGCAGAAGCTCTCACTGAGACGGTCAACGTCATCCTGTATGCTGAATTCGATAATACCATAGAAATCAACAGTTTGAGAGAAGTCATTCTAGACTATTAGACACAATGGAAGACTCCTATCCCTCTTTAAACAGTGGAGAATCTTTGGACATGGAATGGGAGGATAGCGTGAAAACAGAACCCCAAGACCAAGTCAAAGAGGACGAGGTAGTCGTCAAGTCCAGATGGCCAGAACAAGAACAACATTTAGTGTCCTGTTTTGCTAAACACCTAGCGAATACAATTACGGAATTGTCCAAGAAATATTGTTACGGATGTCAAAACGATCATCCCAGTCAAATTCAACACGATAAATGTATGATGATGAGTCAAGAAGAAAAATTGGACGAGTATCTGGACGACGCTTGGAGTCTCATCTCAGAAGAAACCGTGTTGCATGAGTGGTATAAAGGCTTGCGTGATCATTCCTGTCCTCCACTGACTACTCTAGAGATCTATCGCATCGAAGCTCTCTTAGCCCAGAGTGCGGAGACAAGGCAAAGAAACGGATACTTGACAGATCGTTTCAAACAAAAAGTCAGAATTGAATTGATGACTTATCATTACCTGTGAAAAAAACAAAAACAACACAACAGAAAATGGATACCTGGGAACTTTATTACCTTTTGAACAATAGTTCGTATACTGCTTCTTGGAATCCTGTCGTGTGCGCTAAAGATGAACTACCTCATCGCAAACCTAAGACCATCAAGCTTATGTCATCAACACGGACGAAAGTCATCTTCCAGGCACTCACTGGGTTGCCGTCTACTTCCCTCAAGAGAATTGTGTGGAATATTTTGATTCGTATGGATTACCCCCTTTGGAAGACGATATCATTGACTTTATGAGAAGAAATGCCCAGACGACACGATACAATAATGTGAAATTACAAGGTACAGATTCCATGGTGTGTGGACAATATTGTGTATATTTTCTTCATCAACGCAGTCTTGGATATCCTTTAGAACATTTAGTGACTTATTTTGATCGTCACTCTTCTAGAAACGATGAGAAAATAGATCGATGGTTTTGTGACCATTATAGTTATCTTTTGTCTTTAGCTAGGAAACGTAGTGTACATCAATGGCCTCATGACTTCCATCAATGGAAATCTCACATGATTTCACAACGTTGTCAACCTTGTCAAAAATAATTTGTTTGATGTTACTTGTTACTTGTGACTTATGACTTGTTACTTGTTACTTGAATAAAAAATGTTGTGTTTTGAAAAAAAATGTGTCTGTCGTTTGTTTTCAAAAAAACACTGTGAATATATGCTCTTTGACTTCTTTCTATCCCTCATCATGACATTCGCTATCATAGCGTTCCGACACTAAAACCAAGTAGGGATGTTTTCTATCGCGTCCGCGTTTGAACCATATAAAGCGGGTGGGTCTCCAGTCTGACCATTCACTGTTGACTCGTCAACCTATGAAGATGCCTTCCAGACTAGCCCAGCTGAACGAAGCTTACGTCAATTTACATCGTGTCAGGCTAAACCTGATACCGAAGCCTGAAGAAATAGAGAATGTTAGGATGCTCTCCACAGTCCAAGGTCTGATAGAAGAGATGTTTAGAGAGGAAATTAAAAAAGAACAAGAAGAATGGACTGAGAAATACAGACTTCAGAAGAAGCAGAGAGAAGAACAACAACAACAGCAGCAGCAGCAGCAGCAGCAAGAACCAGACAGAGGTTTTGTGGACTGTCGAGTAGACACCAAAGAATTCTCTTTCTCTTTTCGCAGAAGCAGACCGTATCCAATAGGAAAGCCTACTGCCAGACGGGGACGCAATCTTAGACAGTAAAAAAAGATTGCCATTACTTCCGTGAACAAAAAAAAACAGCCCTTTTCAGGGCTACCCAATACTCTCGAAAAGACATACTCATTCAATTTGCCAAAATTTGTAATTAGAAAATAGAAGTGTGTCTATAAGCACTTCGTTTCTTTTGTCAGTAAAACAAAATATTTGTGTGTTTGTATGTTTTAAAAAAAATAGAAGTGTGCCTATAAGCACTTCGTTTCTCTGTCTTGTCCAATCGTGTCTGTCTGTGTTTGTAAGTAAAAGTAAAAAAGTCAACGTGAGTGCTTCTTTTAAGTCCGCGCGTTACATGTGATGGTAAATTTGAGTGCTAGGGAATGTTTACCTTCACGTCCGTGCTACAGGGATATAAAGCCAAGAGCACGTCAGTCTGGCTACCAACGTTGACCAGTCAATATTAAAATGAATAACAGAATAAGCAAGCTATTGGAGTTCCAAATGCACCTGGAGTATGCCAGGCGGTTGCTAGAGGAGCTGGCTATGGAGGTTATAGCCGAAGAAGCCAGGCTTGAAGAGGAGGAGAAGAAAAAGAAAGAAGAGGAGATGAGAGGGATCCTACCTCACCTCATGCTAAGACCTCTGTGTGAGGTCAAGCCTGAGGTGAGGACGCCTCCACAGGCAGTAGCAGCACCACAACAAAGACAGCCACAACCTCTGCCGCCAGTACCACCAGTACCAAGAGCCGCTGTCCTCCAGACAGAAAACTGGGATGAGGAATTGGAAAGACAGGCAAGAGTGGGAACCTCGGCGTCAGCATCCCAGGGTGTTGAATAGAAGAAGAAGGGAACAAGTGTTCACTATCCCTCAAACTGAGGAGTGGGATAGTGAAGCCAATCAACCTCCCTCTGCGCTCCCAACCACACGCATCAATTGGGAGCAGGACTGGAGCCGGCGATGCGTGTGTGGTGCCCGCCCTGGGAGATGTCATCATTAACCAGGTGCATTTGCAGTTCTAAAAAACAGCCCTTTTCAGGGCTAACCAGATCTCTAGAAAAGAGAACCTATTCAATTTGCCAATTCGTGTGAATGTAGTGTAGTGTGACTATAAACACTCACTCTTTACTGATGTGTGTGTGTGTGTGTGTGTGTGTGTGTGTGTGTGTGTGTTTATGCTTACTCGTTCGTTGGTGTGGATAGTATATGGGGGTGTGTTTTATGCTTGCTCGTTCGTTGGTGAGGATAGTATAGTGTGTGTTTTATGCTTGCTCGTTCGTTGGTGTGGATAGTATATAATATGTTTTTTTCTCATCCCGATTGTGTGGATGGTATGTTTGTGTGTTTTATGTTTGCTCGTTCGTTGGTGAGGATAGTATAGTGTGTGTTTTATGCTTGCTCGTTCGTTGGTGTGGATAGTATATAATATGTTTTTTTTCTCATCCCGATTGTGTGGATGGTATGTTTGTGTGTTTTATGCTTGCTCGTTCGTTGGTGAGGATAGTATATTTGTGTGTTTTATGCTTGCTCGTTCGTTAGTGAGAATAGTATATTGTGTGTTTTATGCTTGCTCGTTCGTTGGTGTGGATAGTATATAATATGTTTTTTTCTCATCCTGATTGTGTGGATGGTATATTTGTGTGTTTTATGCTTGCTCGTTCATTGGTGTGGATAGTATATTGTGTGTTTTATGCTTGCTCGTTCATTGGTGTGGATAGTATATAATATGTTTTTTTCTCATCCCGATTGTGTGGATGGTATATTTGTGTGTTTTATGCTTGCTCGTTCATTGGTGTGGATAGTATATAATGTTTTTTTCTCATCCCGATTGTGTGGATGGTATGTTTGTGTGTTTTATGCTTGCTCGTTCGTTAGTGAGGATAGTATATTGTGTGTGTTTTATGCTTGCTCGTTCATTGGTGTGGATAGTATATTGTGTGTTTTTTTCTCATCCCGATTGTGTGGATGGTATATTTGTGTGTTTTATGCTTGCTCGTCCGTTAGTGAGGATAGTATATCATATGTGAAGTGAGTGTAAGGCATGTTTTCCTTCACGTCCGTGCTTGAAGTATATAAAAGCATAGCGTTCGTCATTCGCGCCATTCTACACAGAATAAAAAGGAACAGCAAAATGGATTTAATCAACAAGTTAAGAGATAGTTGGTGCTGGATGGTAGATGCAGTCTATGTGGTGGAAAAACTTCAAAAGGAGTGGAGGTTTCAAGTTAGCCTAGACTTTATGGCGAGACTCAAAGCAGCAAGTTATCATTTGCAAATGATAATAATGGAAGAAGCAGATAAGTTGAGAGGCTTCAACTATCCGAAATATGTGAGAGTAGGAACCTTGAAGGAGATTTTGGATATTGTCGTTGAATTGGAATCTTTTTTGGAAGGTATCTTCTCTTTAACAGAATGGCCTTTTGTCAAAAAAGGCTTAGACAATATCAAGAAAGGGGAAGACCTAATGAGAAAAGTACTGAAAGAAGAAGAAGTGGAAAAGATCAAGGAAACGTGGAAGAAAGAAAGAAAGGACAAAGAAAACCAAAAAAAGAAAGAAGAGTTTGAGAAACTAAATCAGAACTGGATGAAAATCCAACAAAAATTCAGAACTCTCGGACATCCTGACTGGATGCCCGAAGAAGAAAAGAGAAAGAAGAAAGGAATTATTGAGAAAGTCAGGACATGGTGGAAGAACTGGAGAAGATAAAAGAAGAAGAACCCAAAGGCCCCTTTCAGTGCCACTTCCAATGCCTCGAAAAGATCTTAATTTCCATTTGGTCTCCACCCTAAACGAATATATATATAAAACCCTTCCTCTACTAAAAAACACGAACGCTCTTGATTCGTGTTTGTCTATAGCCCTCTCTCAGGTAGCCTGACGTCACAGTACTTCTCTTTTTGCTACATTGTTACCAGTGTGACGTCATGCCACCTGTCGCTTATCGCTATACAGACCCACAGTATACTAGTAGCCACTCTACCCAATTTCCATTGACGCTATACGGGCCCAGGGTGTGCTAGTCACTCTACCCAATTTTCCATTGACGCTATACAGGCCCAGGGTGTGCTTTTATTTCTTGACGCTATACGGGCCCAGGGGGGGTCTGTAATGCTAATTCCCATTGACGCTACGGTAACCCCTATTACTACTCCTAGTGGTTAGAGCGTCCGCCTCGGATGTTGGAGGTCGTGGGTTCGATCCCCGGCCGAGTCATACCTAAGACTTACAAAAATGGTACTAACAGCTGCCTCGCTTGACGCTCAGCATTAAGAGGTTAGTGTTAGGACTGGTGTGCCTGGTGTCAGGATAATGTGAATGGGTGGGACATCATGCTAAATGTCTTCGGCATGATGCCCCAGTGCTAGATATCACTATAAACTGCCACACTGCAGACATTGTAGCGATATGACTGAAAAATTGTTAAAGCTACGTTAAAAATCCAAATCACACGCACACGCACACACACACACACAATCATGGACAACTTTTAGCTAAGCAAACATTATGTTTACAACTTACAATAATGGACAAAAGTTAAGCATATTCTATAATCCATCAGTCCCGAGCATGTAAAACCCACTGTCTTGAAACCTTAAGCTGATCATGCTCCGAGAGAAGGTCTAATTTTCGTTACGGTGAATTTTCGAGTACATTTAGCCTAATCCCTCAGCGATGTGCCCACAATTAGCAATATGCCCGAAAGAATCACTTTTAGACTAGAATGACATGTACAGCACTAAGTTTTATGTATTCCGTTTGACTTATAAACGATTTATAGCGCAGTCTTGTATAAATGATATCACCTGACTTGTCTGCATCCGTGATTTCAAATATTTTGCGTGCATGTTTATATATATGTTTCGTTAAATCACAGTTGGCTAAAAGACGAGCAACCTAATAAAACTGACAGACCATATATAGAAAAAATGTTTTGTCCCAATGATTACATCAGGTAGATAGATCTGGAAAGGTCATTATCTTAAACACTTCTGCAACACATTCGCGAAGAGCTACAACCAGTGTGCCGTCTGTTTAGTAATTGTTCGGTTTGTTTTGCTTTTTTTAAATTTGTTTTACTGATCATTGTAATTCAACAAAACGTATGTTTTCTTCCATGATCACATAATATTTTTTAGACTATTAGCAGATGGCGTTACATACCACAGAGGAAATGTTATTCCCAAGTCGTTTCATTAAATATCACGCAGTAGCTATTGAGCGTGAGAACTCATTCCCACCCCTAGTGAAATACTCTTGGCTGTTGTTCCTCAGTTGAGTTCACCGCGACTCCGGTTAAAGTTAATTAAGTAAAACCTGGCTTACAGGACGGTGGTAGTGCAGTTGTTTTTCTTTAGTGTAAAACCATCAACGTTTTGAAAGTCTTGCTTTTAATCTCTGAGATATAAACCGAACGCATTTATTGTCATAGGCCCACCAACAGACGTCATTATGTCGGCCGTTAAGTAGACAACCTTCAAGGTGATAGCACTGCAAGCGCTGGCCGTGCTGGTACTGTCAGCCTCGCGGTCAATAGTTTCTCAAGAGGGGCGAGTCCAAAGGCACCTGACATACCTGACCCTGAGACGACACCAGCGCCACCGCAATATAAACCTGGACCAAACATGCTTATAGTGTGCAAGCACTTGTACTTCATTTTAAAGCATATTAACCGGTGTTTTTCATCTAAAATATGTGTTGTTTTTATCATGGATGACGCCTTAGAGTAATCTGAGACAATCTGGTTTTAATAGGACGCAACACCCGCAGGAATAAATTATAGCAGGTTCTGTGTTTGCATAAAAAATAATCCCAGATTTGTTAGTCTGTTCAAGTGGACATGGAACAGCGGCATTGAGATGAATGCTGGGGATATGATGCTACGAGTGTGTACCTTGCTATGAGAACCTACCCACCTACGAACCCATTGACGTAGGTCAACGGCAAGAGGAGCCAGGGAGTAAAGTCGGGGGAGTAAGAGAGCGTGATGCTGTCATATTCAGTTGCTGCGTTAAAGTTCGCATTCGTTCCAGGAGCGACAACCTGTGTTGCCTGCGTGATCGTGTGTATGTTACAATACCTGTAGGGAATAGCATTGTTTTGCGGGTCTTTCAAACTCAAACGCGCATAAACAAATTTGTTCTTACTAAAATCAACCAAAATGTTGTACTATTTTGGTTTGTACCTGAGCTCCCGGAGCGCTACGAGCATACTTGGATCGGTACATATTGTAGACCCAACGGTCCATGTAAAGGATTGGTCAACATTAGGATAAGGAAACAATGTAGGTACGCTGGAGGGCCGTATTGGTAGAGGAAAATTAATATTAAGCTGCGATTTTGAAATGGGATCGTATGAGTACAAGGAGAATTCAGTGCTAAAAGTTCCATCTATTTAACATTATGGGACAGTATGGATACAAGGGAATATTTAATCTTCAAACTACACATTATACCCTATACTCCGTTTTCATATCCCAATAACTAGAAGTCTGCTGACCACAACCTCGCCATCTACTGACCAATATCCAGTCATCTACTAAAACCAAAATCGAATCATCTGCTAATCATCACCAACATTATACCACCAACTCGCAGGTTGACTAGCCAACACCTACACTTACTAACTAATGAAATGGTAAGTATATATATGCACAATATACCATGAATAAGCCGTTTGGGCTACCAACATCCGCATTTAATAACAACCAAAAAGGGTCGGAATATATACACACACAACATACATACAAACAGACTAACATACTGTCACAAATGGTACGATGCAAAGAAAGGGGATTAATAGAAATGAAATCCCTAGTAAACAGAAATAAAGCCCCCTACTCCCCCTATTCCAATACAGATTACCTACTATCCCCTTTTAAATGAATTACCACCACCCTTATAATCTCTACAATCATATCAGTGAAGTGAAAGAAGAGGAAAGATTGGAAGATACACACACTGACAAATTTATATAATATCATACAGGGAGTGAAAAAAAATGTCAAAAAGTTGGACTGTTTATACATATACAATAAAAGAAGAGAATATATTAGCTGTGCTAACATGCATAACTAAGCACAGAGCTGGACTATTAAACAAGATAAAAGGGTGGTGTTAAATTTCCAGAGATACAAACCACAAACAGTTAACAATAATACTATTTTCGTTTCTATCATCCAAGATTTAATTCTCTAACTAAAAGGTTATCTTTGATAAACTTTGGCAGAAAGTGTGTTGCAAAATATGTTTTTGCAATTTGGTTCACTGTATTACAAAATGTTTTTGCCACTCTAGATTTAATATGCTAAGTGAAAAGCTATTTATGGTAATGTCCTGTAGGTAATGAGAAATGAGAGTTAAATTTCCCCCACTGTAAAAGAGTTTGGCTTGCAGCCAAGGGTTTCTTGTAGTGCATTGTTGTGACAGTTTCTGTTTGGGTTTTAAGATGGAAAAACAAAGTACATTCAAGTTCTGCATCGTTCATTGAGTGCATGTGCTTATAAGAAATGTTTTATCTTTGCCTTATCAATGCTCAGAAAAATAATCAAGACATAAATATGTTTTTGGAATATTCTATTGAATAAGAATTACAACGAAATTTCAAAACGCTTTACAAAAGAACATTTTCTTCTTATTAGTTTTGCTGTCTTTGACATTCTGAATTTCTTTACTGAAATCATTTGTTATCCTGTTTCATCTTCTGATTCTGCAATTTCATCTTCTTTCTCTTTCGTTCACTTTCTTCAACACTTTAAAGACCAATGTCCTTCATCTTGAGAATGATAACAAGGATCTTTACTTTAATCTCAGGATTTGGTTTCTCCGGTCTTGGATGTTCCTTTTCTTTAATGTTGTGGACATTATTACCCCAATGTCCTTTCCCCTGACTGATATAAAAGGTATTTTCACTTTCATCTTGAGAGGATTAGTTGAGTTTTTCATGAGGTTTATGTAGTAAGTGCATTTTATAGTGATTCTCTGTAAATCTCTGACCAGACATAAGATTTGCATTATGTTGGGAGCAACACAAACATTTGCAACAAAGTGAACCAAACTGATATTGGATATTTTGCAACATATTTTCCACCAATGTTTATCAAGCAACAATGGGAAGCCATTTAATGAGAAAATTAAGTCTTGGACAACAAAGAAGAAAACAGTACAATATATTGTAAACAGTTTATACATGTGTGAAGGCACTTCCCCTCTTTTCTCTTCTTTCACCCCAGGAGTGATAATATATGTCTGTGTGTCAAGTGTTTGTATATTCCTAACCTTTTCACTCCCTTCACTGCTTTGGGAATTATAAGGGTGGTAGGAGTAGTAGTTTTGGTTATAAGTGGATGGTAGGTAAGTTATAGGGGAATAGCAAAGAAATGGGATTTAGTTTTTTTCACTTATGGTTCATTACATTTCTTCTTCATCCCATCCTTTGCGCGAGAGCATATATGTGTGTGTAGATAGATAGATTATAAGATAGATATTATCATGCAGATTAGAGAATTTTAATTTGAGCCCAGGTCCATGGATTACAGCATCCATCACCTTGCCTGCATGCACCAACCTCCATATCAATTTCGACCATGCACCCATCAGTAAGAAATGATGCTACAAGGTCGGAGGTATAGGCATTCGTGTGTAGCAAACATACTCACAAACGTTATCAGCAGCACTGTTGTGTACATGATTAGTTGTTTCTAGAAAGTGGAGTTTCCAAAAAACTCTATATTTTAAATTGAACTACCAATGGGTCTACCTCACCCATTTCGCTTGTTAGTGACTCTATGATTGAAATAGGCAGATTTTACAGAATGTTTACTAATTGTAAAGAAGGTTTACTATTTTAAAATAATAATCTAAGTTCTACTGTTTGAAATATTGCTGAAAGTTTAATTATACTTGTTTGAGTTGAGGGGGAGGGGTCTTTAATATCATCCATTTGTGACTTTAGTTTAAACCAGAATATGTAAAGGCAACAAATTCTGCTGTCTGTGGAGCTCAGTCTCAACTCTGACATTTGAAACTGGCAGATTTCTTTTGCCTAAATTCTAAGTTCCACATTTTTAATATTATCTTAGTTCTAAGTTCTATTATTTTTATCCAAAGTCTGCTGAGTTTCACATATTATTTAAATTCAACTTTTTTTAAAAAAGAAATTGTCTTTGGGGTGGTAGGGTATTTGTTACTTTAAAAAAAATATAAAAATAATATGATTCAGGTACTGGCCCAGTATATAAAGTAACTACACTTCGTAAGTAAATATTTCTTGAATTATTGTATTGTCTTGCTGTGTGATATAGCAGTTCAAATTCTGATTAAAGAAATACTGATAATCACATGCCATATTAAAGTAAAGGCTTGAATGAAACTTCTTCCCAGTTAATGGCCTACCCAAAATGGAAGACCACAACTGTATTTTCATCCAATGAATTCATTTTTGGTACTCTGACCTAATAGTTCATGATACTGGGCAACCTAAATACTGCTTTCTACAGTGACCCAATGGTTGATGCTACTATACAGCATGAATACTGCTTTCTACAGTGACCCAATGGTTGATGCTACTATACAGCATGAATACTGCTTTCTACAGTGACCCAATGGTTGATGCTACTATACAGCATGAATACTGCTTTCTACAGTGACCCAATGGTTGATGCTACTCTACAGCATGAATACTGCTTTCTACAGTGACCCAATGGTTGATGCTACTATGCAACATGAATACTGCTTTCTACAGTGACCCAATGGTTGATGCTACTATACAGCATGAATACTGCTTTCTACAGTGACCCAATGGTTGATGCTACTATGCAACATGAATACTGCTTTCTACAGTGGCCCAATGGTTGATGCTACTATACAGCATGAATACTGCTTTCTACAGTGACCCAATGGTTGATGCTACTATACAGCATGAATACTGCTTTCTACAGTGACCCAATGGTTGATGCTACTATACAGCATGAATACTGCTTTCTACAGTGACCCAATGGTTGATGCTACTATACAGCATGAATACTGCTTTCTACAGTGACCCAATGGTTGATGATACTATGCAACATGAATAGTGCATCTGCTAACTGAATACTCTGACCAAATACTTCAAGAAAATGGGAAAGATGAACACTGCTTGCCTGCAAAATTCAGTACTTTGACCCAATAGTTGATGATACTAGGAAACATGAATACTGCTTTATGTTGAATACTCTGACCCAGTAGTTGACAAAAATGGGGAATATGAATACTGCTGTCTTACTAATTCAGTACTCTGACCCAATTGTTCATGATTCTAGGCAAAATGAATACTGGTTTCTGTTAAGTGAATATTCTGATCCAATAGTTGATGATACAAGACAACATACATACTGCATTCTATTAACTGAATACTCTGACCCAATAGCTGATGATACTTCTTGCCTGCTAATTCAGTACTATGACCCAGTACCTGATGATACTGGGCAACATGAATACTGCTTTCTGGTAATTCGGAGCAAATTGTGAATAGGGGCCAATTCTTAACTCTGGCAAAACATTAAGTCTGAAAATAGTCTAACAGTACATCAGAAACAGAATAGCATAGGTGCTCACTATTATATCAATCTGAAATAATAATTTGCAAATTAAACTATACTTAATCCTGATTGGAACGTCTCAGATTGTAGTTAGAGTTGAATGCTTTCAAAATCAGATTGATGTTATATGTTCATCGATCAACAATAATTTATAATAAATCTTGGCAGTGAAACTACGGATGTTCTTCTTTGTTCATGAGACCCAATGCATAATCTTCTTTGTTCATGAGACCCAATGCATGGTCTTCTTTGGTTACGAGACCCAATGCATGTTCTTCTTTGTTCATGAGACCCAATGCATGGTCTTCTTTGTTCATGAGACCCAATGCATGGTCTTCTTTGTTCATGAGACCCAATGCATGCTCTTCTTTGGTTATGAGACCCAATGCATGGTCTTCTTTGGTTACGAGACCCAATGCATGGTCTTCTTTGTTCATGAGACCCAATGCATGCTCTTCTTTGGTTATGAGACCCAACGCATGTTCTTCTTTGGTTACGAGACCCAATGCATGGTCTTCTTTGTTCATGAGACCCAATGCATGCTCTTCTTTGGTTATGAGACCCAATGCATGTTCTTCTTTGGTTATGAGACCCAACGCATGTTCTTCTTTGGTCATGAGACCCAATGCATGTTCTTCCTTGGTTATGAGACCCAATGCGTGTTTTCTTTGTTCATGAGAACCAATGCTTGACCTTTTTTGTTCATGAGACCCAATGAATGATCTTCTTTGTTCATGAGAAACAATGCATGTTCTTCTTCGATTAGGAGACCAAATTTCATGACTGGCCTCAACCTGTTTAGCTCAGGTCTCCATAATTTGTAATAAATTAATAGATTCCCAACCGAAATCGCAAGCTCTTTGTGTAAGCTTGTGACAAGTTTGCGCAAACTATTATCGTGCAAGCTAGTATTTGGAACCTTGCGGCAAGCTTGCGCAAGTCTGCACTGAAAAAAAAAAACACATGAAAAAAATACTGCAAGCTTCCAGAAGATTGCTGCTGGCTTGCACAATCCTAAATATATACAAGCTTGTACAAACTTGCAAGGATTAACAACAAGCTAGTGCAAGCTTGCGAGGACAAACAGCAAGCTTGCGCAAGCTTGCATGAACAAATAAGCTTGCATAGACAAACAAGCTTGAGCAAGCTTATGCAAGGTTCATTGCTGTAAAAATATTGCATGAAGAATGACATTACAGACCAGTCAAGAATACTGTTAATGATAATAAAATTGTTGCAGTTAAATTAGAAAGGAGATTATATATAAAATAAATCTGAAATAAATGGAACAAATTTCAACTAGTTCTGAAATAATAATTTATTTACAAAAATACACATATCTTGAAACAGCCTTCTTTCCAGTATAAAGTTTTAAAATGGTGTTAAGAAAATATGAACTTCTTACAAAATTCTTTTGCTAATTTTCAGTATGGTATGGTGAAAAGCACATGTCAACAAATTTACACCAGATACTGCATTTACCAGACACTGTAAAACAACTTGGAGCATTATGGGTGTATTCAGGTTTGTATTTGAATGCATGAATGGTAAAATTATAATACTTTTTATGACATAAAGTCCTGTTGTGCACATTGCAAATGCAGTATCAGCTCTGCTTAAATTACCCATTTATAAAGATCATATTAAACAAGAAATTACTCTAGGATACTTTTATTGTATGATACAATTATAATTACACCAAAAGTGGCTACCTTTTTGCACACGTGATTCTCACCTGAGATCTAACTCATATGTTAGTCTTATGTGCATTTTAACATGCAAATTTGGTAAAACTCGCATGAGCAATGGAATCCAACAAAATCTGAAAATCACATAAGCAGGATCATATCCAATGTATTAAGGAAACATTCCAAAACTTCTGACTGCTACAAAGAAAGTCAAGCTCTTCAGTCTGAGGAATCTCGCACAGCCTTTTTCTTGAATATGTGGGAAAATCTTCACATTTTTGTCTGCATGGCTTCAGAAACTGTTTACTTCACAGCCATATAGAAATCCAGTTGGGGAAGGATGCTTTCAGATGGTTACATTTCCCTTCCTTCTGTTAAAACTGTACACTATTAGGTGAAAAACAAGAATGTTAGTCATTTGAATACACTGAACCACCTCTTCTAAACAAATCCTCTCAGAATAAAATCTTTCATCCTCACCTGCTTCTTGTCGAGTCAGGTACCAACCACTGTTGGCCGATAAATCAGCCCTTCACCCGTGATGATACTGATGTTCGGGTCAGAGGCTGATTTCACCTATTCATTAAAAGCTGCAATTATCGGCAGACACCTTTGGCCGCACACATCGGTGTACATTTTACACACTTACCGATATTTTTCGTGGCACCTGAGTTCCACTCGGGTGAAGGGTTCTTTTTGCGATATGTACAGCATATTTCTGAATCAAATCGTATGTTTGACAACTTGTAAATCCAAGTAGAATAACACAACCCTAAACAGCGCTGACATTTCTAAGTTTCGTGGTCACCATACTGCAAATAGCAACCAATCCGATGCGACTTCTGCTCGTTCGCTCATTCAAAACTTTCAGTTAATTTGGTCATGGCCATAGAACACAATTAATTTTACTATATATTCTCTACATTTGTTTCTCAGTACTGGACTTTCCGCTGTATGACAATCAATACAAATCATATGTTAATCAAAAATACCTTCAAAGATGTCTTCACGGTGAAGTTCCTGTCAAAGGTTCACCTGCATTTTTTTGAGAGGCTGGATTGTAAACAAAGCACCATGCAATGGAACACAGATTTCACTTCTGGATCATCACTAAGGCCTTATTACTCACTGTGCACTGTTGCCGAAATTCACTCAGACAACCACACCATAAGCTCATATTCTCAAGAATAAACAATTACCTTTAAATTCCTACCAAAAATGTACAAATAAAACTCTTCTATCACCACCAAAATGAGAGAGGAAACAATGTTCCAAAAACAGACTAGAACTACATTCGTGGGTACTGAACTTGAAGTACTAATTGTGACCTGATGCCTGACAGGGTCAGACAATTTCACCTCCATAGACAAAACTTCCATCTGTGATCAAATCAATGTCTCTTAAATACTGCTGCCAAGTTTTAAGGAATTTCATCCATGAATAGGACAGTTACAGGTTTTTATCTGACACTACTGTAACACAAGCTCAAGCCAATTCCAAATGGCTGAATGTCAAAAATGCACAGAACTTAAAGTTTAATTGTGATTTTGCTAATCAAGATAAACTCTTCAAATAAACTGTAATTAGTTTTTATTCCAACACTAATCTGGAAAGTACTAGAAATTAAACTTGACTATTAAACTTTCCTAGAAAATTCAATTTTAAAAAATGATATATTTTTATATGAAAATTTAAATTTAACTTAAATTTTAATGAAAATGTAAAACCTAAAGTTGACAAATTTTATTCTGTGGCAAAGTCTCTCCATTCCTTTATCATGAACATCAATGGTTTTCCTTATCAGGTGTGAAGTAATAAAACCAGGGCCTGTCAATCAAAGGTAACACCTGAAATCTGGTAGTATCTAATTATGCAAGCTAGGGGTACTAACCAAGTACATGACATCATTTCCACCCAAGAAGGGGAGGAGCCCCCATATGTTTGGCTTCCAATAGTATTGAAGAGTTGATGTAGTTCTCTGAAACCAAGCTAGCATGCCTTTTCCTAGTTATATAAGTGAGAGAGAGAGGATACTTCTTGTATTTTACATGCAGTTATTGTAACTGAAACCATGAAAGAGTACAAGAAGAGGAAGACAACTTTTTTTAAACCTGGATATATTCCACATAACAAAGAAGCGAGATATCTGACTGATGATACTCTACCAAGTTCCAGTGCTGCATCTGTTCCAGTGACCAGAAGAATGGATGCAGACAAGTTCTCTCTCATAGCAGTGACAAAGCCCACAAATGGGCGTCTCCAGTCAGCTCAGGCACCAGACTGTAATGGCAACCTGGGTCTGCAAAAATTCTACGACCATCATCCAAAGCAAAACTGGATCTGAAAGAGACAGAATTGAATGAGCACGATGGGACACGTATCATCTGCATGAAAAAAATGTTGAGATGTGGAATGATATCATTCATCGCCATGGTAATCAAGTCAACATATGTGACAGACTAGAGTTCCAAATTGCTAATGAAAGAAAATAAGGACTTGCTTGGAAGCATAATATGATGTGTAAAAACTGCAGCTTTAAGTCACCAGAGTACAAGTTGCATGAGGAGATAAAAACAAATAAACCTGGGCCAAATCCTGCTGCTGTAAATATCATGTTTCAAGCTGGACTACAAGATACACCAATGGGCAACACCAGGGCAAGATACTTTCTTGCAGCCACTGACATTCTGCCACCTAGCAGAACATCTATGCAAAGGGCCTCCAACACTATAGGCAAAGCAACTGTGGAGCTCAATGAAATGGACATGATAGACAAGCTGAAACTAGTCAGACAGGTTATTGTCATATGTGGTGTTCGGCATCCGGCGCAAATAAATGTTGCTTTTGACGCAAGATACAATGCCATTAGATTTGGACATGAAAAGAAACCTGGTCAAAGTTCATCACAAGCTGATGGAATTGCCAGCGAAACTCTTACAGAGAAGCAATACATTGTGGGGACTACAACAGAAAACAAGCTGTGTTGGACTGGAGCATGGCTGAAGGGGAAAGGTTTTGATTGCAATGTCCAGGAGGCCATGTTGACTGCACAGCAAATCTGTCACCAGCTGCACCACATTCAGAGTATGAAATGGCAAGAGAAATGGGAAAAAAGTTTGTGCTGCAAGAGATTCTCATTAGACATGCAATAACAGATGGAGATGCACAGGCTGCTGCTTGCTTCCAAGATGCTTACAACATTCTGCATCCAATGTGGAAAGTTGAAAGACTGTCGTACCCCATTCATCTGGGTCGTTTACAATTCAAACGGTGGTAATTCTGCAATATTTAGTGAAAACATGTTTCCAGGAATAAGAACAAGAGAAGGAAAAAGGCTCAAACAGAAAATTTTCAGCCAAGACATTAAAGAATGCTTCAAGCAACCGATGGAGGACAATAGTGGTGATGTTAAAAAAATTAAATGTCAACTTCTCCAAGTACTCGATGCCACTCTGCGCTATTATTCAGGGGACTGCTCAAAATGCCGGCATTATTCAAAGGTCTGGAGGGGAGGAAGTACTAACAGCTGGTGGATGCAATCAGCATACCTGGGCCCTCATCAAGTGACTCATCTTAACATGACAAAAAATGATAAGAATATCCTGCTAGACGTTCTGAAAATGAAACTCTCCTGTGATGTTGTAGAAAGACTGCGACTGAACACAAACACACAGAAATGTAAATGTGAAGAGATCAATCAGTGTTTCATTACCTAAAAATATGAACTATTCCAGAAACTTTGAGGCAAGAGTGCATTCAACAATACACAGACTCAATAACAGCCTGGGATCATCACTGAAAACAAAAGTGACACACTTGGGAGGGAAACTTTCAACAAGGATTCTGAGATCACTGGAGACAATGGATAAAGACTGCACTTACCATCAGTTGTATCAAAAGCATCCACAAACCAGGCAACGTATTATAGCAAGATGAGGAAATATGATGAAGGCCCATCTGAGGTATAGAATTTTTAAAATATTAATAGTTTCAGTTTCTTATAATTAGAAAATATTCCTGGAATATGGACATGAATATTGACCTGAAAAGAAGAAAACTGTTATCTATCTTGAATTCAGTATGTTACGTTAATTAATACTGAAGAGTTTATAAGTACTTATACCCTTGAACTTCTATATTGCACTTAATTTTCATAAAAACATTTTTTTTTACAGTTATGAATTCATTATATTAGTGTGAAGAATACTGGTGAAGGAAGAACCATTCAAATGCCTCCTGGATAGAGTGCAGGCCCACATCCCCCATAAATATTCAAAAGAACTTGGACAGAAGAGCAAAGTTGTAAGTATATATATATATATATATATATATATATATATATATATATATATATTGAATTTTGCCACTTTGTGGCAAATGAATAATGTATATTATTTACATTAGAGCCAACCAAAGTGTTGATATTGCCTTTTAGTATGGAATAAAATATATTTAGTACTTCTGATTGGTTAGGTTTGAGACTTATAATAGCAAAACAAAGCAAAGATCAGCTTGCAGTTAGTTACGCAATTCCCAAAATGATTACTTTTCATCTTTTACATATGGTGGGTTTCCTCTGCTACTGAGGAAGAGAAGAAGCCTTTTTCCAGTCATGTGATTGGTTTGATGTCTTAGAAGAAGATCTAAGTTTTAGACAGTTTCTTGAGGATATTAATTTATTTGCCACTTACTGTTTGCAATTGATTGTATAATTACTAGATACAAACCAGTCTGAATTATTATTTGCACTTGATTGTACTTAGGGATCATCCATAAAGGACGTCCGCAAAGATGGGGGGAAGGGTTGGTTGGTTCAAATGCGGACAACTGCGGACAAGGGGGGAGGAGGTGTAAAGAACCTTGCGGACGTCCGCAAGCTAGTAATTTTTGTTATGATATTCTGTGTTGAACAGCTGCTTTGGGCCTACTGCGTGTATTCCAGTATGTTTTGCGGATGTCCTTTATGAGTCATCCCTAATTATAAATTATTTGTTAATTTCAATTTGTACCATTCGTGCCACAGCATATATATGACTGGGTTGGTATTAATACGTAGGTCTGGCTCCCAGTGCCTGGGGTTGATTACATGGCCCACATATCAGTCTTGCTAGATAGGGACGTCCGCATCGGGGGGGGTAAGCCACATGCGGACAAAAGCGGACAAGGGGATGGGGATTTTGAGAAAAAAAGGTATTATCTGCGGATGTCCTTTATGGACAACCCCTTAATTAAATACAAACTAGTCTGAAGCAACCATTTTTGGCACAGAGAACTATTTTGTTTGGCTGTATATGAATGTTTATTGACACTATACTAAAATTCACCAATTTTGTACAGATTCCCCTAGGTGTTTTGGCAAAGGATGAGACCAAAATTGCAGATATGGTTGATATCATGGTAGAATATTATCAGTATGTCTCAGGAAGTTTGGACTCTGACCTAATATCCTGTATTCTTTATGGGGATGACCTCAGTTGTGAAAGGGCAAATGATGCCCAAATTGCGAGAATCAAAGGGGGGATCCAAGTGGGACCGATTACAAGGGCTTGTTCCAGCAATACAGGAGTGGTACAAGCGTGGCATACTATTAGGGGTAGGAATAGGAAGCAAACAATACATGTAATTGCTATTTAAAATTCAGTTTGCAAATATTTTGATTATTGACATGCTTTTTCTAGCATTTGAATATCATTTGTTGTAAAATGCAAAGGAGAATAAGTAAAATATTCCTTGTTATAACAGACAAAGGATCAAGACTTTATAAACAAAATCTTCAGATGTTTAAACTCTTTTTACTGAATTCAATGTACCAATCTTACTTTTGAAAAAATAAAACTGATTTGGACACACTATATTATCATACCAACAACTATCTGCAACATATAAGTAGTACAGACCCAAAACCTTTCTTTTGCAGGATACATTAAAGCTGTTGCATAGACTCCAGAGTGCAAGTGATGTGGGCACGTTATATTATATTAGGAACAGATACTGGCACCACAATGTCAACAGCAAAACCAGCTCCTGCTTCAATTATGCCACCGATTTACTGCGCCTTGCTACAGAGGCCTATGTCATAGCCAGTTCAAGATCAATGATAGACATAGACCAATTACCCAAAGACATTGAAAAGTTATCATGCTATTTTCAGTCTATAACCAAGAAAGTGGCAACCTTAGGATTCCATCCTTCAGAGCTACAAGACTGTAATGCTAATTCCAGCTATTGTGGCCTGTGCCAGTTGGAGAGTGATAATGAAGAGTTCATATGTTGTGACATTTACAGTTGTCCAAAAGGAAGATGGTTTCATCTCACATGTTTGGGGTTAAGTGACAATGATGTCCCAGTTGGTGAGTGGTTTTGCTCTGGGCAGTGTGAGGTCATGTCAACAAAGAGTACCAAAGACTACGAGTCAAAGCAGGATCACATATTTGAGTACACCATGGCTCTTTTATTGAGAGGTCTAGGAGAAATGACCTGATACGATGCTATCAGAGAAGGAGATGGAGATAGAATAATCAGCCACTGGAAGCATGATATGATAGAGTTCTTTGACCATCACCGCCCCAAGTACTTTGTATGTGGCTATAATCTTTTAAGTGCTCTAAATGGTGGAGTGTCCCCTTGTCTGGCACATCAACTTCGATGGAATAGAACAGTTAATACTGCAGGGAAAGCTGGACAAAATATTGAAATGGACTTACAAATGGAAATTTTTAACAGAGAATACAAGGAAGCTGTCAAGAATGCCAGTGGAAATCTGACTGATGACACCATAGCTAGACACAGCCAAATGGTGGGGATAAAAAAAAAAAAACAAAAAAAAAAAAACACTTCAAGATGTTTTTGATCATAAGATACTTAACCATGGCGATTTCAAGCAAATGAAAGGTGTTGTGAGGAGGAATGCTGATACTGAGGACCTTGTGAAAATCCTCTTCGACAACAAATGCTGTGAGTTTATCTCAGGAAGATGTCACTCAGCATTCCCTGATATTGATTCTCTATCAAATCGGAGAGTTTTAGAAAAGAGTTCAGAAGCATCTGAAGAAAATGAGTAAAAGACTTGAGATTATAGTTGATTGAGATTATATTTGATTGAGATTATATTTGATTGAGACAACTTTATTTTGCAACATTAAGTTCATAAATTCAGTATAAATGTCAAAATTTTCGGTTACATGTGGTACACTTATCATGCACTGTTAATAACAAAAAATTGTATTGGATGGTTGTGTATTACTATTCCACAGCACATCAGCAGACTAATGACCATATGACACCAATCAAAAACAGACTTACATAATATAACAATTCTTGATTGCATAAGAAGATTTTTTAAAGATAAACCCTTGCAAATGATTGCAAACATGATGTACTTCTAATTGCATCTGAATATATTTAATGATTCATCTATGCTTGTTCTATGTAATATCATGGCAATATAAAAAGTTAAGAAAAATCAGTGAAAACAAAAGATGATGACAAAAGTGGAATGTTAATAACATTAGGAATTTATTCCTGAGCTATGCTGGTTAATATCCCATGTGAGGATATAAAGTTGACTGGTAAAGGCCAAAATAGTGTGCAATAAGAGACATTGAATTTTGTACGAAGATTAGTTGATCACACTTCATGCATGGTGGCTGCAATGGTGAAGGTTATAATCTTCATACCTTCTTTGATTTTAATCTACTAATGCCCAGTGTTGCATGTGAGTTATGGATGGCTTTTGCAGAGTAGACATACCAGACTTGTTGGTTTACACCATGTTATACCACACAGAATGTTTTGTTGTATCTGTGACTGTGACTGACTGTCAATCAAATATATATTTTTTTATTTACAAGTGCATGTAGTACATAGTTTACATTAGGTTCTTTAGCATAGAAAGTGCTGATGTGACATTGAATTCAATACAGTCCAAATCCACTGTGATATATGGGATTATACAGCCATGATATACTGATGTGTCAATGAAATAATTTTTAGGAAGTCTGGAATGGAAAGTGGAGCACTTGGCTAGGCATTTTTTTAAAACACGTTCTTCTAAAAAGTTTGTCATAACAAAATGGAGTTTTCATTACATGAATTTTTATGATATATAAATAAATATAATCAGATATCCAAAATGATCAAAATGGCTATCTTCTACATCTTATGATCAATCCTCGTTATTGAATGGCTGAATCAATATGGGAATTTTACCAAAGGCTTTTCTTAAATGTCAGCTTGGTTCTAACAAAGAATGATATGTCAATGAATTACATGCAGTCCACTTGTTAGCCACCAGTTCATATAGCAAGCCTAGAATGTGATGGTATGCCAACAAATTTCTATGCATTTTTCATCTTCTAGTAGTTTCAGTGTTATATAGCCTAGAATGTGCTGAAACATCAATGAATTACATTAAATCTACATCAAATGGTAATATAATATATACATGTAGACATATGCATACTGTATACACACACACACACACACACAAATATATATATATATATATATATATATATATATATATATACACACACACACACACGAATGAACAGATAACTTTAAACCAATCTTATTTTGTAATTTGTTCTTAGTACCTAAATTAGGTCAGAGAGCTTTGAATACTGTAATGTTTCACTGAATTAAACATAGTACGCATTCCAATCTGTTTATATGTGTTGTAAGCAGAACTCCACAACCAGTCAATGACATTCACAGGTTTTCCTCCACATCCACATCTGTACTTACAGTTGACACAATACATGCAAGCTTTTCATTGACAGCAATCACAATCCTCTTGACTACACATTTTGGACGATGGTAAAGATGATTGGTCCATGTTGGAGAGAAGGAAATGTTCCAACACAAAACTTCTCAGACAGTCAGATGTGTTACAAAGCTTCTTCATGTATTCATCTGAACTGCGGCTACGAGACCTAGGAAATATGCAACATAATCCAAGTCCTTTATGCCCATCCCGAGAACATCTTCCAGCTTCTTGCCAATAGGACAGAACTGAATTTTCAACCCCCCAATGTACTACAACATCTATATCCTCAACCTGAATTGCTATACAAAAGGCAACTGTAGATATAAGAACTCGGATGGAACCCTGCGATTTCACAAAATCTTCCAGAACTCTAGTCACTGATACCTTATCCATCCTGCTGTGGAACATCTCAGCTAGACGATTATTGTAAGCTGGCTGTTTATCCTTGTATGCATTCTCCTTCCTGGACATGACATGCTGTGGCAGCCATGCAAGCACCTCCTCATACTTCTCTGTGCACTTCTCCATATGTATGTACATATTAGGTCTGAAAGAGAAACAATTTTTTTAATACTGGTGTTATGTTGCACAAGAAACAAATACAAGTCAGGAAATTTTGTTTCACCTTACATTTATTTTATTCAATAATTTTTGTGTCTGTTTAAATGCAACATATTTATCTGACAGAAAGCCCATGATCACTGTTTATAATTTGTTGCAATTCATCACAAGAAAACTGAACACTGCAGTGCAAACAGTGCAGTCACTTTAAGCAAACAGCAAAAGGATGGCGGGATAAGAGAGGTGGCAAGTTTATACAGGTACAATATGAATGTAGAATGAAGAGTGAAATTTGTACCTTGCTTGAATATAAGAGGTTTCCATCAGTGGGGAAGGGTGTGTTCATCACCATTATGGGAGTATGTGTTGAATATTATAGAACTTGTGCTATAACAACTTACATTTCCCCTATTTGTTTCAAAGAAAATAAAACTTTATCTAAATAATGTGTTACCCCTATCTGTATTTCTACTCAAGTATCCTTTGATTCTTGCATCTGACCACTGCAAGTAGTTGTTGTTTGTATTTGTATGTCAGTTCTTTATCAGTAAAATTTTAACAGCATGTAAATAGGTCGGTAAGATGAGTGTAGTGTAAAGAATATCCACAACCTATGTATATTTTTATTGTGGTGTTGAGGTTTATTTCAGACAAATACAGCTAGACACAGGCTTGTACAATAATTCATATATTTCTTGAAATAGTAGTTGTTGTTGTTGTAGGGTTTAACGCCATTTTTCAGCACAAGATAGGCTATACATGGCGGCCAGTACCAATGGTGGAGGAAGAACCCAGGAAAACCCCGGAAAGAATCACCAACCCATGAGAAGCTACTGGCAAGCTTTCTCACATACACACATTGGCCTAGCCCGAGACTCGAACCCACGCAGAGGTGAGATGGCAGTGATCTGTAAAGGTGAGCACTTTAGACCACTCGGCCACTCTGGGCCCCCTTGAAATAGTAATGAATGGACAAAAAAAAAAAATACTTTAAATATAAGTGAAAGTGAATGGTCATAAAAATCATTGCCATCAGGTGCAGGATAAACATAGAACAGATATTAAATAAAAGAATACGGTACTGGTCTGGAAGTCTGGCAATGGTATGTGTGTCCCCAGTAGGAAGTGCAAACAAAGTCCTCAAATCCTTCTCCACCTTTTCTGCTGCTGTGGCAGGAAGAAGAGATGGAATGTGCTGGAAATGAGTCACCAGCTCAGCCACATTTCTATACTCAGGTCTAAAGTCAAGTCCCCTGTTAAGGAATAATTAAACTTGCTATAAGAATGATCACCAGCTCAGCCACATTTCTATACTCAGGTCTAAAGTCAAGTCCCCTGTTAAGGAATAATTAAACTTGCTATAAGAATGATTGTACTGAACTTAAAGTAAATGACCCAAGGCATTATGAGCTACATGTACATGCAATTTTTGTATGATTCATATTTGTTTCCTGCATTATTATTTTCATAAATGTCTCATTTAAATGGAGAGCTATATTATCTAATTTGAAATACAAAAATCATAGTCTTTAAGTAACAGAATTTTATTGCATGGAAACAGGGACAATATTGTATTTAATTCCTTTAAATAAAAGACAGACTCTGTGCCAGATGTTACACAGTATTCTATTATGTTTTTACAATGAACATTAGTATAAAGAATATAATACTCACCATTACGAAATGCAGTGAGCCTCATCATCAAAGGCAAGGAGACAGAGTTGTGACCACAAAGGTTCTTGATGCATAATCTATAACCATTCCTTCTTCATGGTAGCCTCTGGACTGGCCAGAATAACATCTACATTTCCATCTTTTATATCTGTAAAAATGAGAAATTTGATTACTATCCTTTTCCTACATTAACAGTTCTTACTTTATTATTGTGTTACAGATTTGTTCTACATCTAGTCTTTGTAAAAGAATAACAAACATTTAAAGCAAGTGGTGTTTAAGATAATTGAAGATCTGAATGATGAAACTACTTCTTGCACCAAAATAACTTAAGGTTCCTTGTATAAAAATAATTTACCATTAGTGTATGATTACTAGGGCTGTCAACGGGTACCCGACCGTAGTGAAAAACCCGGGCATTGAAAATTAATGGCGAGTACCCGTTCACAAAAATAATTTGTCGACAACACTATCAAAATATCATATATCATCAGCAGTACGCTGGTCTGAGTTGCAGCCCCAGTCTATATTTAGGAGTAGGACCACCTGTTATGCATCAGCGGCCCACTACTAAATGGTTGGTGCACGCTGGGCTGTGAGAACAACTTCACAGTTCAAAACAACACTAATATGTAGACTACGCCTGTTAACATATCACTTCAGCGACTGCATGGTCACTGGTACACTGGTACATACCAGTGACACCACGCCACGCAGTCGCTGTAGCCCTGTTTGCTATTGCCAATTTAGAAGTGCTGCATGTGTGTTTAACAAAACAGTTATTATAGGGAGTGATATTATTTTCTATTTAAACAAATATTTTACAAAGAGTAATGGGCAAAGTTTCTAAGGTGTGGGCACATGCTGAACGACTGAACGAGAATTGTGCTAGTTGCAAATTGTGTGAACTGGTGCTTCCTGCAAAAGGTGGAAACACAAGTACTTTGCGGAACCATCTCGTTGGAACACACCGCATCGACATCGATAATAACAGCAGCACAAGTAGTACTCCGTGCATTGCTTCATTCATGGTCGGGAAACCAAATTTATCAAAAGCCAGGGCCTTAGATATTGATTGGAGAATTGCGACCTTCATTGCACAAGATGGACGGCCAATAAGTATTGTGGAAGGAGACAGTTTTAAAAGCCTAATTAATTTTCTAGAGCCAGACTACGAAATTAAATCAAGAACAACAACAACTGCGTTGATAAAGAAACGGTATGATGAAGGCGTTCAGAAAATGTTGGTGGAATTGGAAAAGGCTTATTATGTAGCATTTACAACGGATTTGTGGACATCGTTGCAGAAAATTGCCTATATGTGCGTGACTGCTCACTGGATAAATCCTGTGTGGGAACTGGAATCAGCCATTTTGCAGACAAGGGAGACTCCGGAACGACACACTGGGCAAAACATCAGTGTTTGTCTGAGTGATTGTGCCAATGAATGGAACATTCCTGTGAATAAAATAGCTGCAACAGTCCATGACAACGGATCAAATATGAATGCAGCCATGGACTTGCTGGATGACTGGCCAGATCAACTTTGCTTCGCTCATACATTGCAACTGGCATTTAGCGCTGGTTTAAAAGTGAAAGCCATAGCCAGAATGCTTGGTGCTGCCAAGAGAATAGCTGCACATTTTAAACGCAGTACAGTTGCAGCTCAGGCCTTGCGTGAAAAACAGAAAGCACTATAAATAATGACACCGCTGCAGTTTTGGAAGTGATCATAGATTGTTCCACAAGGTGGAATTCGACTCTGGATATGTTGGAACGCCTCGTGAAATTATGGTGGGTGATCGGTGCAGTTCTGTCTGACCCACAGGTAACAGTCCGCAGCATCGCTTCTACTTTTGAAATGATGGACGAAAACTGGTCATTGGCTGAAGCTCTCATACCTGTACTAAAGCCTTTCAAGCAAGTTACCGTCATATCATCTGGACAAAAGTACCCGTTCATCTCTTCTGTGTATGCGCACTTGTATATAATAATGAAAAACGTTCCTGATTCAAAACCAGATGATGATGATGCAATTAAAGAATGTCGGAAAGCCATCACCAATGAACTTCAAACCCGCTATTATCCTACCGGATACAGCGTGCTCAATGCAGCTAAGGCTGCAGTCGTCGATCTGCGTTATAAACTTCTGAAATTATTTTAGGAAGTACCACGACAGGAGACGTACGCTGCTGTCAGACTGGAGTTGATGGCAGTAGTAATCACGGATCCACTACCTGTGCCGCTAACCACTGTTGCCATAATCACTGACAAAACGGATGAACCGGAACCGAAGAGACAGAGAATGGAAAATGTCGCCGAAAATAACATTTTCGATGATCTAGCTTCTCTGTGTGCCGCAGATGACAATGCTGCATCGGTAGACGAATTGGCAACATATCTGTCGGAGACGCCACTTCATGTTAATGGTGACACTCTTCAGTGTTGGCGAGATAATACATCACAATATCCCAGGCTGGCTGCCCTTGCGCGAAAATATCTCTGTATTCCTGCAACGTCAGTTCCATCCAAAAGTGCTTTTCGGCGGCAGGACATGTTGCAAACAGGAAACGTGCATCGCTGTCACCAGATACGGTCGATATGTTGGTTATTTTTAGCAGAAACTGGAAATTGTGCTGGGGACAATGATCATGTACTTGTACACTAGGACAGACTGAAAATAATTTAGCTTTGATAAATTTCTTCTTAGTTCATTCATTTTTTAGTTTTTAGTTCATAAAAACATTCAAAACACGTTATTTTATTCAAGTTTGAAATATTAATATTGTAATGTTTTGCTTACTTACTTAAGTGTAAACGTCCTTTAGTATTCAAGTTCTCAACCGGAAGTTGACTTTCACCGCCATTTGCCGTGAGTAATAAATAACAAAACATGCTGTGGAAGTTCTTGAAAGTTTATTAATAAGTGAAATGACAATGTATTATTAATACATTATTATTGACAAATCAAACAAAATATTATAACACAATTTATAATAGACAATTTGAAGTAAAACAGGAAAACAAATTATCTCCGTCGACAGACTATCAGCCATCTTCCGTTGGGTGTGGGTAAAGTGCGAATGTGAAAATGTGAAAGTGCGAATTTGTAAAATGCGAAAAGGAGAATGCGAAATAGTGGATAAAGTGTGGTAAACAATGTGTAAAATGATGTAAATAGTCCGTTCGTTTTGTGACCCTACAACAATCAAGGTTTGTGAAAATCTGACAGTGGGGTAACTAGGGTTGTACATGTCATTCATGTTCTAACGAGTACCCGGTTACCCGTTAAACAGCACAACGGGTACCCGGGTGAAGTTTTCCGTGGTTTTTGACAGCCCTAATGATTACAATATCCCACACTAAATATAACAGTTGATTGATTTTCTTCAATAATTTTTTTTTATACCTTGATTGGTATGTAATAAGGACAAGAACAGAATTCAACATCACCATAAATCTCTTAGTAGATTAGATATTTTGTGGGAAGTTATTCATTGGTTTGCATAAATTTTTGTCGTAAATTTTAATAAACCATTTTATTTTTCACATATTGTATTACATATGCATAACTGTCAATGGAAAATTACCTTGAATGGATTCCTTTGGCATGTCTTTTATAATGCACTGGTTTTTGATGATGTGTGTCTTCATGATGGTCTGCTGGTCTAACATCAAGGCCTGCAGTGGTGATATAACCAGCACTGTTTGGCGCTTACCAGTCAGCTTTAGATCAAAACAGAAAAAAAACTGTATTATTTCATGCATTTTTTAAAATATATTTTCTCAATTGCACTTTATACTTTTTTATACAATGTCACATTTCATATTTTTGATTTCCATGCACCAGTAATAGCCTTGTCGCAATGATAATATACAGAAACTGTTATGTGATCATATTCATATGTTGTCAATGTGTTCTTACTGAATGCATATTTCATTATTTAAGTTTTCTATGCAAAAACACATACTTGAATAATTGAGCATATTCTGACAGGTCTAGAATTAAAAAGAATAAAACAAAAGAACACTTTCATTTAACCTTGCTATGAAGACTGAAAAAGAATTTTCATGAATTGTGTGGTAATTATGTTTTATAAATGTAGACAGGCATTCATAATTTATATGAATCAAAACATCCCATATTAGGTCTCCATGAGAAGTGGCATACAGTCAGATTCTTTCCTACATGACATAAATCATGTGTCCATCCAACACTTTCCAATGAACATTGGCAAGATTTAAATATCAAAACTATGAAAAGGACAAAAGAAATTATTATAACTCCATATTAATCCTAATAATCAAAAAATGATAACGATATTATCATACTGTCAATAATAATAATAATAATAATAATAATAATAAGTTTCAATACTAATAATAATAATGTTTCAATAATAATAATAATAATAATAATAATATTGGGTATGATGGTAACATTTCAATAATAATAATAATAATAATAATAATAATTTATCAACGACTCCTGCTACATAAGGCTTTATATCAATATCACAAATCTTGCTCCACACAAGTTTTAGGGTTACCCTTAAATCCCCTTGTTTGAATACTGTGCAGTATATAACTGGATCTCACTTATATCCGTAAAAAGCAATGATTATTACTTTCATGTATATTACTTCTTATAAACAGGATGTTCTTTTGTTACGCACTATAACATCTTTTTTGTACCGGATGATGTATGTATATGTATCATGTGTCAGTGGTCTATATTACAAATAATTATGATTAATATTATTATTATTATTATATTATCACCAACACAACTCGCCCAATCAGTTATCATATTTTATATTATCACTACTCTCACATACAAATAACCCCAACATTACTAAAGAGCAATATCATTTTATCAACATTTCTTAAATTAACATTCTCTTGATGATAGGGAAAAGACTATATATCTGGATTTTCCCGAAGCCGGTTCGTAAAAAAGAAATAACATGCTTTCCCTCAACTAATTTTAACAATGCTTCTTGTTGTTCCACCTTTAATTTCATGTTATAACCCAAATCTGCGAGAACACCCTCAATCAATTCGTCCATCATACTTTGACGCTTTCCAGCATAACAGCTGAGTCACATGACCGAATGAACCGAAAGTTTTGAATGAGCGAACGAGCGGAAGTCGCATCAGATTGGTTGCTATTTGCAGTATGGTGACCACGAAATTTAGAAATGTCAATGCTATTTAGGGTTGTGTTATTCTACTTGGATTTACAAGTTGTCAAACATACGATTTGATTTGGAAATATGCTGCACATACCACAAAAAGTACCCTTCAGCCAAAGGGAGCTCAACAGCCACAAAAAAATATCGGTAAGTATGTAAAATATACACCGATGTGTGCAGCCAAAAGTGTCTGCCGATAATTGCAGCTTTTAATGAATAGGTGAAATCAGCCCTTAACCCCAACATCAATATCATCACGGGTGAAGGGCTGATTTATCGGCCTACATCCACTAAAACAGATTACAGCAACATGTACAATGTAACCTGATCAAAATATCTGACTATTTACCTGTTTGGCAAAGGCATTTCATTTAAGTTCAACATTAGAGAAATATTTCACAAGTTTTAGAAACTGGGAATCCTTTAAAGAGATCCTAAATATTAGTTTTACCATCCAGTTTGAAATGGATATGAAATCTGCCAAATGACTGGTACTTTACATCTTTAAACAAAAGAAAGCAATGAAATTACTCTGCTGATACTTAGAAACAGACCTTAGAAATAGACTCACTACCACCTATTTTGAAAATTTCAAATTTGAAGAAAAAAAAAGACCAATGCAGTGACCTCTGAACTTATCTCAATTAAAGTTAATTGCTTGGGGATAACTGCCGAATTTGATATGCATGCATCAGGGAAACGGAAATGAGATTAACATGCTTGCATGTAATTTCATAATCCATCAACCTATTTTCGATAACTGACAACACTGCATCAAAATCTAGTTTGACAGGCGCAGCAGTAAATAATAATGATCTGCAAAGTTGTCGTCTCAGTGTCTATGTAGAGGAAGATTGCAAAGTCACCTTTTGACATTTAATGTATTGCAAGCAAACACTGCGCAACAATAATACTATAATACCGTACAATCGGCTGCAAAACTGCAGTCCAGTAAATGGGAAAATGCAAAAAATTGTTTGATTTTACCCACCGACATGATAACTCCATGATTTTAAATTATATCTGGGGTTCCATGATCAGTTGCTGCACATGCTTGCAATGAAATTTCCCGAATTAACGAGCTAAATTGTGACGGTCCAATATTTTGAAAATTGAGCCTCTTTTAAACCGAGGCTGCTATTTGTTTTCTTGAATCAGATTTGCTATATCCACAATTGGATTCGTAAACCAGTCTCAAGCCCTGATAACAAGGGAAGTAACCGCTTCAGACGTCTTGATGCCGAATTAGGTTCCTGTCGCGGAAAACCAGATTTCATCTTGCGTGAATTTATTATTTGATTTCTATCTTCTTTTTTTTTTATTAAAAAAAGAGCAAACTTCATGAACCTTAATTCTGTATAGAATGCTCTCAGAATGTGATGGCTCTCTCTCTCTCTCTCTCTCTCTCTCAGAAAACAATAATTATATACATTTTAAGTTTTTAATTAGTATAAAAAGAACTGTCAAGAATTGGTTTCTTATGTCAGCAGCTAATAATAATAATAATAATAATAATAATAATAATGATACTATTTCACACCATTCACAACAACACTTACAATAATAACAACAGGGACACATAATATATATGATGATAAGCAAAAGCTTCAGAACAATAGAATTTTACCAGTAATGACTGGGGGTTTTCTTCCTCCGTTTTGGTGAGAAAAAAAACCCGCATTATTTGAGCACTGATATTGTATGGAAATGTACAATAACAGGAAATAAAATCATATTCATTTACGTATCTTGCATCCGTAAATAATGGAGTTCATTATTATTATTATTATTATTATTATTATTATTAAGTTTTGATATTTACCACATTAAAAAATGTATAAATTTGGTAATATTAAATATAACAAAATGTAATTGATGGAAATTAAATAATCCACACTATTAGATTGACTGAGGTTATCTATAGCATACAATTATTTCTTGTACATTTGCTATCTGAAATTGTTTAAAAGTTATTTGCAGTTAATATGCATATAACATGCAAATGAATAAAAATTCTCTAAGAAACTGAGTCTGGAAATATGTGGAAGCTTGCGCTTTCCATAAGCTTGCGAATTGTGCAAGCTTGCAAGAAGTGCAAGCTTGCAGATGCTGGTAAGAAATGGTGCCATGCTTGTGCAAGGCTTGCAGCAAGCTAGCTGCAAGGATGCATTTAGGTTTGGGATATTACCATGTATCATAATTTGTACTAAATTAATACATTATTATCATGTACTACAATTTGTAATAAATTAATACATTATTACCATGTACCATAATTTGTAATAAATACATTTTTACCATTTACCATAATTTGTAATAAATTAATACATTTATACCATGTACCATAATTTGTACTGAATTAATACATTATTACCATGTACCATACTTTTGTATTAAATTAATACATTATTACCATGCACCATGATTTGTATTAAATTAATACATTATTACCATGTACCATAATTTGTATTAAATAAATGCATTATTACCATGCACCACAATTTGTATTAAATTAATACATTATTACCATGTACCATAATTTGTATTAAATTAATACATTATTACCATGTACCAAAGTATTAAACTTTATCACAATTGTTGAGAATGATGAAACTGGTTCGCATTTGTAAGCCAAATTTGAAAAATCTTCTTTCAAAATTGTCTACCACCCTTAACAATGGCCACACAACCATAACACCAATTATTAAATTTTTTATTTTTATCATTTCATCCCCATCATAAGAGAAAAACACTAGTCATCTCACTTCTTCATTTGCAGAAGGGATGAACTCATCATAGAAGGACTATAGTTGTAGTTCATTTATATATATAGTAAATATTATATTTAGAGCTGAAATAGACATTTCATTGAGGAAATGAAACAACACATTCACATTTTGATTCAAACAAGTTCTATGTATAACAGTTTTAAAGTGTTTTATTCTCCTGTTGTTTCTTTTTTTTCATATAATGTTTACTGCACAAAACAATCTTTAACTTTGTGTGTATGCTATATATATATATATATATATATATATATATATATATATATATATATTGATATGTATATGTAATTAAATTGCTTGTGTGTTAGTTTTAAATTCTTTTTTATTTTATTTTTGTTTCATTGCATTTTATTGTAATGATTATTTTCACGGGATTCAATATTTTTTCCAGTAATTTCTGTTTGTATAGTACGTAAAAGGTATTACATTAGCATAATTTTTAGCTGACCTTGGTTCGCAAACTCGTAAACACTAAGTGGAAAAGATTGGCTGTTTCCAGGGTCATTTTTTGGCCCACGTGTTGCCCATGTGTAAACAGTTTTTTTATTTTTCATTTCTAGCGTGAGAGTCTGATGTTTTAGATAGGACTATTCTAAGTTACGTGACAAATGACATTTTTTTTATTGCGATGTTCAAGTTGTAAATCACGTAGTTTGTCATGTGAAATACCATGTGATCTAAAATCAGGCTTAAAACAGCCATTTGATATTAAATTTGTTTAGTCATAAAAAAATACCTTTAGGAGCTCAGAGGTTTTTTCTGTTGTTCCCAATTTTGAGTTATTTGTTATTTAAGAATAATTTATATTCTCTGGAAAATAAGTGCTTCTTCATCAGTCTTGGACAAAGACATTTATTGGAAATTATTTGGAATTCTAAAGCCGGAATATTATTCTTGATTCACAAAATTCAACTAGGAACTGTTGTCATCAGTACTACCTCATCTGACGTCATCGCCTTCCATATTGGAACTTCATCGAGATTCGAACCCGGATTCAATTAGAACTGTTTAGTGATAGGACTTATATTTTTCAATTCTGGGATTAATTTTTGGATTATTTTCACAAACTGTAAGTCCTATTTTCTATTTTTACATTGTTTTCTAGGGAAATAAATTATTTTTGTTAAAATTTACAAAGCTTGTTGGATTCACTCTTTTCTCTTGTTATTTTTGTACGAGCCTACATGTAACAATATATATAACACTCATTTCATAGGAGTGTATGACATTGCTAATCCAGGGCCTAATGGATATACAGGCATGATTTTGCATGCTATTTTTTAAAGGTTGAATATGTAATGATGAAATGCATCATTTCCACTACCAGATTTAAGTTATTCTTAAAATTAGAAATTAAAATACAATGTATGGTAAATGTGTGCACTTATATAATAGCATTTCATAATTGCTATTAAATTATTTAGATGGTTTTACTTACTTTAATTCACCATATTTAGACAAACATTCTTGTCATTTTTGTCATTTTTGCAGAGTACCCGGCACTGTAAAATTTGCTGAATTCTATTAATATCATCTTTTTACCTCTGTGTCCGAACAAACAAATTATAACCTTCAACATTCAAACAATATCGCCATTTGCAGTTTCAGGCTAAATTCTATCAAATCACCTGTTATACCCTCAACAGTTTCTTTGTGAAACAATCTTGAACAGTATTATTCAGTGTAGTAGTATGTATTACAGTACTTTGAAAAAGCGTCCAAAAATTGTTTCTAGCAAAATGCCAAGTTTTATTAATTGAACACTGGATATTATCCGTACTAGATTATGTCACAATGTAAGTTCATTAAAAGCTGATCTTTACTGACACTCCTTTTTGTTCATGCAGTGGGATGGAAACCACCATGCACTTTTTCATGTTCTGTCCCAAATACAGTAGAAAAGGACCTGAGTTGATGAGAAATTTACATTTAATATCATATATAAGATGCATTATCTGCACACACACACACACACACACACAATATATATATATATATATATATATATATATATATATATATATATATATATATACACATACATCAACATCATAGGTAATAGCATAACAAGGGAACTTTTGATATGTATGTATAATGTATTTATAATATGTAAATAGAATGCCTACTAAGATAACTCTGCCATGCCATACAAAACCTCTGGTAGTTACTAAAATTTGTCATGAACAGAATCTTGATTCACCTCTGGCATAAGTTCCTACTGAGTGCATGCTGGTTATAAAAAATAGATTCTATGCCAGTGATCGACATTTCCAAGTTATCAATATTACATTTTCCATATTAAAATAACCCTTACTATCAAGCTCACGTGACTTGCAAGCGCTTCAGACATCAACACTCTCTGCACTGCCACATGCTCGGGATGTGAAATAATGAAGTAAATTATTTCATCTCCATTCCTCAGTCTTGATGCCAAAACAATGTAAGATAAAGAAATTTGAAGAAAAAATAGGAATGAAAATTAGCATAAATATTTTATAAATTGTCTGTGGGAAATGGGATATAACTAAGAAAGATTTAGCAGTTTGAATCTATATGGCAGAAGCAATGTTGCTGTTTTATTCGTGTATGTAAATTTACATAAAATGAAACAATATGAATCAGGAATATCAGAGACATATTATCCAAGAGGGAACCAAGACATATGTTTATTTTATTTTCAGTTGTCAATAATGCTACCAATTTATTCATCAATTGGTTTTAATTTCCTATATAATTTCTTCTATGTGTATTCATGATTTGAATAAAATGTGTTAAATGCTTTACAATGAAAGTATATAAATATCAACTGTTTTTATGTCAGTAATGATAACAATGATATTAATAATATTAAAAATTTGTCTGAAATTCCATCAGTATTTTAATTACTTAATTGTTTTTTTTTCTTCACATTTCATTCAATGCTTATGATTTAAATCTAATTGGAAAATTCATTCTATAAGATAACTACCTAAATTGCCAATTTCATTGTTATTACCATTATATTGAATTTTATTAAGGAACAATAAATTTTGCAACTGGTTGTTTATAATATTCTAATATGTATACTCTGCATCTAACCCAGAACAGTTTGTTTAACTCATTAAAATCACATGAACATGTCATTTTCTTTGGATTGCTTTCCTATTTATGGCACATCAACACATTGAAGGTGATAATGTGATGAGGCAAATAGAATAAAGTGCCTCTTCTAAGAACACACCAATAGCTGAAAAAGGTGATCTGATGGTGGAACTTAAACCAGTAACCTTAAGCTCATGAGTCCAGTCTCTTAACCACTAAGCAACTGCAGTCCCCGTGATGTAGGTAAAACAGCATTGTATTTAATATAATATTGTAGAATAACTGAAGCAAACATGTGGAGTTATGATATAGGTATATATCTCTTGGGATCATATATATATATATATATATATATATATATATATATATATATATATTAAATAAACATTCACCAGATTCAAAGGAGATCATTAAATTCCAAAAGCTAAAGGTGTTTGAGCACAAAGAAGAGATTTCAGGAATTCTTACGTTTGGGAGTAGGAGATATGGGGTTTTTTTCTTTTAAAAATAGTATACTTGATATTCTAAAATTAATGATAAATCCACACAAAATTTTTGTAATAATGCACTTCACGTCACCTGAAAATAGGTACCCTTGTCTTACGTACATTTTCCAAGCTGTGCAAAAACAGATGACGTAATAATATGCTATCATAAGAGTCTGATTCGATAGGGTGCACATTTTCATAGCTAAGACAATTGGACCTATCAATAAATGGTAATATTTTTCTATGAGATTCCACTGGACTGCTGACTACACAGACCATGAGTGACCTAATGTTGGAAAGGTCAATATCTAAAATCACTATCTCTTAGATAAGCGTATGTTGTCAAATGGGCGGTATAATACAGTAGAACCCCTTCTTGAAAGACCACCCCATCTGCCAAAAAACAATGGTCTCTCAAAACAGGTGGTCTCTCATAACAGATCATAACACTATATAATCAATAAATCTGTGTATGGAGATCCTGGTCTCTCAAAACATGTGGTCTATCATTGCAGTGGTCTTTCATGACAGGTTTTTCTGTATAAATATAATATATTCCTAGCCTAATTTTAACACTGCTAATGCTGGATTTTTGGTTCATTTTGGCTGCAAATTCATCCATCTCTTCTTCATAATGATATATTTTGCTTTTAGGCCATGGTCTGAAAACCTCCCCATGACCCGAGTCTGCCCAAGTAGTTTACACTGTATCAGATGAAATTCTTTTTTTCTTTGTAAAGTCTGATTTCATTTTGAAACATACTTAATTCAATAAGGAAGATTAATAGAGTAGCTCTGCTGTTTTTGCTTATTTTTATTTTATTATGTAAATTTAATAAAAGTTTATGAAAAGAAAAAAAGATTTGTTACCTATTATTAATAAGCAGTTAAAGATTAATTCTCATAAAAGAGAAATACAATGATTGCTGTACTGTACATCTTATTCAGTTTTCTTCTTGTAGTGGTGATAATGGTAATGGTACAAGTGAAAGAGGTTATGGTTATAAATATTCTTGTTGGTGTGATTTATATTTAAAATACATAAATCAACATATACCATATGTAAACAATTTATATGAAGAGCACCTGCTAATGCACAGGTTTGTTTGCACATTTTTACTTGAAGGTTTGCATAATTTATAAATCAATTTGCAAATAAAAATTGTATAATACACCCAGATTGTAATAAAGCTATCAGGAATTGTGTCTTCAATATGAAATATATCAGCTTATATGATGACACAACTTTTGCCAAATCTATCCTTTTCTGTTCAATAATGGCATTTAAGCCATTTACAGTGATAACACAGCCACTAAAGTGCATGTTATTGTGGTCATGTAGGCACATTTACTCAGACATTCATTTTCATGCTAACTTTGGAAGTTCGGTGTTCCACGGGTTTCATTTTATTTCTCTTCCTCAGTTCCAACACCATGTGCATAACGGTCATATTGTTCCACTGTTTTCTTGTTTATCAGCCCCTGTGGATGTCTAATTCGATGATTCATTTGATGAACCTATCAGTGTTTTTAGCATTCTGTTTTCTTTATCAACACTTTAAATATGTACCAAAGTGTATGCTGATGTGGGTGCACTGATTCAAATTAAATTAAATATTAACTGTTGTAAGAAAACTGAAATCAAACATAGTTTAACCAAAGCCTATTCAATCCTGGCTGTCAAATTCTCTGCACCTTAAATGTCATAAAAACTTTCAGAATAAAATTTTTGAGTGCTATGGACTTTTACAATGGTAGCCACAGGGCTGATCAAATTTTATTTTCACCCACTTGTCCAGGACAGGTTGTTTCTGAAAATTCACTTGTCCCACCTTACTTTTCACTTGTCCCAAAAGTCAAGTCACTTGCCAAGATTTGATGAGATGCATGTGCTTTGATCCATATAAATAACAAAACAAAATAATGTACAACATAATTTATTTATTGGAAGAAGTTTCATTTTTTTTTAAATGTTGGTCAATACTACACATTTATTTACAGCAGGTATATGTTTTAGATGCTGGATTTGAAAAAATGTTGATGTACATGTCTGCCACCAGAACCAGCACTAAGCCAAGAATTTTTAGCTGTTTCTGGGTTGAAGTACTCAAATTCTGGACCATTTGCTAAAATATTCATTATAATTTTAAAGTCTTTTTGTTTAATAAATTCATTAATGAAAGCCTTGATTAAGTTTCTTGAACTAAATCCTCTTTAACACTCATCAGTGGATAGGCTTATAACAAACATAACTTCTAACAGTTTGCATAACAGTCTGAGAAAAGGTGGAGTGTTCACTAAGAGTGTTCCAAGAATTTCATTAGGTGGATCTTGTGACTGCTTGTATGCTCTCGTTTTTTATTTGAACTCTCAGTGTTGCTAATGAATGGCAGAATGGTCTTCCTTTAGAAAATAAGTTCATGATGATTGAGAAAACCATTTAATCTCATATTTCATCAGAGCTACCCTTTCATGATAAAAGTGCATGTAGTCATTGACAAATTCACAATCTGTGCCAGTATGGGATAATGTTTAAAATAACTGCAAAACATCTTTCCTTCTAGCTCAATAAATTCATATCAGGGATAAAATTGTACATAATGCAGCTGAACATTTCTCTGTTTTTCAGTCATATTATATTCACCATTTTTTGCTGCAACAGATTCAGGCTTACATTTCTTTGGAGAAAATATAGACGTCTTAGGGTTTATCCCTCTCTTGTCATAAATTTTTTGTCCCCGAATCATCCTTATTATCGTTGTTGCAAAAATAATTTAGTAAACTCATTTTATCCACAGAGTAAATATCAGTTTGCTTTGTAACTACTTCTAATGATCATAACATAAATTTTGTTGTTTAAATGAACTAAGACAGCTCATTAATTAGCACAAATGTTTTGCTTTAAATGCAAAATTGCATGTGGAAATTACTCCTCTGTAAAATCAATTAAAACTTAAAGAGTTGTTACTGTCATTTAATCAATTCAATAAAGAAACCATCACTAATGTCAGTAAAGTTACTTTCATTAATTTAATTACACTTACTCGCCTGGTTAATATCAGAGTGAGTCATGTGTAAGGATCTTGTTTGAGTAAACACAGTACAACAAAGCTGCTTAAAACACTGCTAATCAATCACTCCAGCTTTGTTTTGATTGTGTGGCTTAGCCCAAAAATGCAGTCAAATAGTAATAGAATGTGCGCACATGAACCAATTGCCAATGACCAGTAGGTATGATATAGAGTGTTAATTTATACAATAAAAGTGATGGAATCAAGTATTCAGTAGGCTCCAAGAGCATGAATGGCCAGATAAAGGTAGATAAAGTGATTAAAGCATGAAAATTCAGACTTGCTCAATATTTTTTTTTTTAAAAATGGGAATAAGCACTTGCCTCAGACTAGTTACTTTGAAACTTTGACTTGCCCAACTTCAAAAATGAGTAGTCCAGGATGTTGGGTTATGGGATTTGATCCACCCTGAGCTGGATACTAAACTGAGTCAAGAATGTGTATGCATTTTGCTTGGTTGTCGTTTTTATGTATAACCGCGTTCTTTATGTATTTATTTTTGTATACCCAGGAAGGGTGGTGGAATGGGGAAATTGATGCAAACCGCTATTCAGTGGGCGACCTGCATAATTCCTGAGTTATGGCGGTCTCAGCTCACAAATGTTGTATGTATATTCAAATTTTGAATGACCTGTAATGAATTTTGCTAAAGCTGAGGTAAGAAATGGCAGTAATTACTGTTTTGCCATATTCAGTGGGTAAAACCGCTGAAACACCCTCTCTGCCACAGGCCAAAATATATGCACTCTGTTTTACTTAGAAAATATAAATAGTTTATTCCTAAATATTCATTACGTGTATGTAATATTTCTTCGGTTGGTTGTTCACCGGCCATATTGTATACCTTAGATACCATGTGAGCCTCTAATCGTAGGGTCCAATGTCACAGTAAAATCTCTTTCATACCTGTAGTGACTTTAATAAAAGTCATGCTAAGGGACCAGTCTGTGTTTCATTCAATGCCAAGGATGTTCCTATTGTTATTTTATGCATTCCGTTTCGGAACAGTAATATACCTACGTACGGTTGTCACCCAATAATACGGGATTCATGATTTCATTGTACAACAACAAGGACACAAAAAATGGCCGACTTTTTCACTTCGAAGAAGAAAATACATGACCCAAATGTCATGAAACTCAGTACGTTTTGTGTTACAGACATCCAACGATGTTTAGGGAGTAAGTATTAATAAAACGTATTGGCATTATCAGATTTTTGGTATGTAATGGCGATATTGAGGATTTAAAATCAAGAATACCTACACAAAATAGTTTTGTTTTATTTTCATTGTTTTGTTTTTGATGGTGTAAGTGGGGTTGATCTGATGTCCAAATATGGCAACGATTGCGGCCGTTTTTAAATTTTGTTATCACTCCTCAGATCGTCAGACTTTTTTCAATACAATTCTAATTGCTACAGCCATGGTAAGAACATTATTATTGCTGCAGATTGTATCTGGAATTAGGGTGCAGGATAAAGAGAGCGATAAATGTAGTGGTACATCTGATTTTTAATATTGTCCACCTTAGATAAAATCACATAAGTGATTCTCGTTTACATATTTGCTTTGTAAAACAGTTTCTATGTATATGTCTGGATTCAGTATACATTGAGATAAAAGAAACACTTAAGCAAAATAACTACAAAAACAAAACAAAAAAATGTAGCACTAATTACTTTTTAAAAACTATTTATTTTACTTAAAATGGGTAAAAACTAAGTAAAAAAATTGTCAAATGGATGTTTAATTACTATCAATTGCAAGTAATATAAAAGAAAAGTAATTTGCAATTAAAAGACACTTAGTAAAATAAAGACTAGTAATTTTTTTTATTATGTAAAATAATATTATTTAGTAATTTTACCAATTAAAATAATAATAGCAACAATTTTACTAAATAATTTTAATTAAATGGAGAATTAAGTAAATTAGTATTGTTTAGTAATTTTAGGAATTGAAATATTGTTTGTAATAATATGTTTAATTAAACAGAGAATTAAGTAAGTGTGGGTAAGTGGGTAAAAGGTATGTTCATGTCAGTGGACAAACTTATAATGAGTAAATAATTCCCAGTTGAAGAAAGTAAATGTCGGCATTCTTCAAACTAACTGAAATGTATATCATGGGCAAAACTATGTCTGTGAACAATGTGGAATAGTATTTGGGAAAAATTATCTGCCATAATTTGGAACATCTACCATTTCATATTCATACAAATAGGGCCTTGTCCAGATCTAAATGTTCTGGACAAGAATTTAATCAAGCTCATAGGTGTCATTGCTTTATAGAAATATAATAGTATTATTTGAAAATGACTAACATGCATGGTATGTTTTACAAATTATCAATATCTTTGAGTTTAGGTAAACTTTGGAATGCTTGTCAATCTTTAGGACAATTTGTGTTTTGTAGTTTGTATGTCATTCTTTTAGTCAGGCAAAAAACTAGACACAATGTCAGATAGTTAAAGGGCATGTACTGCACACACATTCACCATGATGGCAGTCCATACTGGAAATTATCACAGGTTAATACTTTTACTGGAAATTTACTGCAGAATTGCAGGACATATGCAGTACTACACTGTCATGATTATGTAATGGATATACCATTCTGAAAGTGACAGTCCTCCAATATAAAACTTTGTTATTTATCCATATCCAAGTGATTGAGTCCTAAACCAATAATACTGTTTAAGATATTTTGGGCATGTAATCATGTATATTGTCATATTAATTTATTCACTGGGTAAGTATTGGGCTGATATATCTAATCTCTTTATTTATCCCTTCAAATAGTCTGATAGTTTCATATAGTCCCTTAATTCATGCTTGAAAATGGTGTATGTTGACTAATTATTAATAGTTTCCTATTATTTGACTTTGAATTAAGTTATATCTGTTTAATGTAGCCATATAAGAATTAGTATTTAATAAGTTACAAAAGAGTAATCTGTTGTAAAACATTTACTAAAATCAACTTTCAAAAAAGTAGCCAATTAATTTCTTTTAATGCATGAAGTATATTATCTTTCTCAAGATAAACATCTAAGTAAAATATGATTGAAAATGAGGTAATTTGATTACTTCATAAAAATAATAGGTAATTTATCTTACTGCATTAAGTAATCTCTGTTAAACTAAGTAATACAAAGTAAAAGTCAGTAATTAGTAAATAAATGGCTTTTAATCAGGTAGCAAAATGTCTACTCAGAGAATATATATAATGATTTTAGTTTAGGTAGCTTGATACGTTATGATTAATATAAACTGGATTAAATTCTAATACTGTTACATGCAGTTTTAATATACTTAGACTATTTAGAGCTAAGAATGCATTTCAGAGGTGTGTGGGTGGGTGGGTGAAATACTGAAGATAAAAAGGAGCTTTTATTTAGTTGTCTTTTGAATATAAAAACTGCTTTTTAAATGGTTTCCAAACACTTAATTTCTGATTCCAGGTAATGTATCATTTGTAAAAATCTTGCTATTTAACTGAACTTGTAGCTACAACCTGGTGTTTCACTTGATCTTTAGCCCATTTAATAAAATTATAAGGAAAGGTTAGAAATACCTGTACTTTCAATGATTGCTACTATTATGCAAGGGACAACCTGTTGATATTATACTTTATCACTTAACCAAAGACAATTCCACTGCTTCCTATATATATCCTAGAGCTAAAGTCCCAAGCCAACACCACTGTTTATTATCTATAAGGTAACACCAAGCCAATACCATCATTTATTATTTATATCATAGAGTTAGAGTCCCAAGCCAATAGCACTGTTTATTAACTATAACCTAGAGCTAGAGTCCCAACCCAATTACTCACTTCAAGGCATGTAATTATCCTAGAACCAGAGTCCAAAACCAATAGCACTGTTTGAGGCATGTAATTATCCTAGAGCTAGAGTCCCAAACAAATAACACTGAGGCATATAATTATCCTATAGCTGCAGTTCCAAGCTAATGACAAAACATGTAATTATCCTAGAGCTAGAGTCCCAGACCAATATCTTTGTTTGAAGCATGTAATCATCATTGAGCTAGAGTCCCAGACCAATAGCACTATTTGAGCATGTAATTATCCTAGAGCTAGAGTGAAGGGTTACTGAAGGTGAGACCGATATAGACCCATGCCAAACTAAACATATCATTTTTTAAAGATTTGAATTTTTGATATGTGTCAGTCCTGAAAACTTAAAGGCACAAAATAAATACGACAAGAGCTGAAAAAATGATCAAAGGCTTCTTTGCTAGTTTCAGTACACCAAATTGTTTTCCAGAACTAGTGAAGCTTACAGATGCCCTAAAGTTCTTACCAGACCCTCAAGAAAATCATCTAGTTCATGAAATAGATGCAACAAGTTTACAAAGTTTCATATATTTTTTAAGAAATGGTTTGCGTAAAACATGACAAACTTTCTGCCATGCCTGTACCCTGATATTCCAACATTCTTGCATTACCAGCATTGACATACTTCATTTGTCCGTAACTGAGACATAGTGTTGTGCATAACACTGCTTTTAACAATCCTTCTTAATGATAACTTGATTTGTGAACACATTTCTTTTTTGTTCTAGGTAAAACATCTTTATTAGATACATGCAAGATTAACAAATTTGATGATAATGCTTTAAGAAAAGCTAGATTAGACTTCATGCTAAATGGAAATGGAGAAACAGTTTTCCAAACCACAGACAAGTTTCAGCCCCTGCCAGAGCTATGGGTCATGAAAAGAACAGAGCAAATATTAAGCAATGGATTCAGTGCAGCAGTGAAGAACAAAGAAGGTAAGCTCTTTATTGATTGCCTGGACAAGAGCTGTGATAGAGAAATATACGATCTGTTCATGAAAACTTGACAAAGTGTATTATTAATTCAAATTACATATAGTCCTCTTACCTGCAATATTTGATGCTGAGGAGAAAGCATTGTTCACTGTATTGATCACCCTTAGGTTTTCATCATTGTACTACATTCCAGAATTAACAATGGAAGTTGAACACATTAATTAAGCTTTGGTGGTAATGATTGTAAATTGTATTTTCTAGTAACGTTAGTGATATTATTCATTAAAGTCTGATAGTTTTGGATATATCTGTGTCAGACTCATTTAATGTTAACTTCACATTGTTTGTTTCCTGATCAGCTTTCTAATGTTACATGTATAAATGTTTTGTATCAGTTATCTATAGGCTTCAAACAGATTTTTCAGGTGGCATGATGAAAATTCCTTACCCACCAAATGATCCTAAATGGTAGCATTGCCCATTTTATGTTAATTTGATTAGGTTTGCTATGGGCTTAAAAGGTTTGCAAAGCAATAACAATTGAATACTTCTTATTGCAGTATATTGTCTTTATGTGAATAAGGGTCATTAAAATATTTGAACTGATAGACAAAGATTCACCATATTTATTTGATGATAAGTCCACTACAGTGTTTAAAAACATTTTGCTAGATATTTGCTTATGATGCTATTGCCATACAAAATGTCCATCTCATACTTTATGACAGTTTTATCATGTCAGTGATTCAGTCTTATCACTGCAGAAATATTGTATCTTAACTATGCATAGACTACTCAATGTGAGGAAAGTAGTAAAGATACTAAACATTCTGACCCTTGTTTATCACGACAGGAGGTCACATAACACCAGGTCTCTTTTTCTTGTTTTTAGTTTTATGAACTTGATTGTGCAAATATCTTAAGTTATTTGCATTGTATTGTTGCATGAATTTAGGACTGATTGACATTTACATGTATACTTATGTAGTAGATCTTATTCATGATTTACAGGTATCACATTTAAGAATGGCAATTATTAGAGCTCCTGTCAATAAAGTTGGAAGCATCCTGAAGAAACCATGCCTGCCTCTGTCTGTTGCTATTGCCTTGGCAATACTTATGTTACTTCATATATCGGCAATTAAATTATAGTCTAAGTATTATTGAAGGATAATTCCTAAAGTCCATGATAATTGAATTTGTTACTTTGGCTCTTTTGATAGTTTTGAGTCTTATATTAAGTTATGATTACTTTAGTGGCATTATTCTTAAATTTTCCTTCCCACATTTAACCATTGACAAGATAAATAATGTTTGTCTTGTCATCCTTTTATTTCTGGACTATGCCGAACATCTATCTTAGGGCACCGATCATAGCTATCAGTCTCTGGGTATCACCACGCACCAGCCATTGCCGGTCATCAGTTCTTAACCTTCAACTGCAAGCTTTACATTTTTGGCATATCACCACAGGGAGAGAATTTCAGTGCTCTGTGCTCTAAGAAAAGGGATTGGTCAATTACACACAAACCCCAGCCTTCCCTTTCTTCCCTCATAGCTCCTATGGGATGTTGTATCACCCATTCACAGAAAGTTACTTGCTCTTTACATATATGATGCCTTAGATTGCCATGCTTAGTAGCAGAGAGGGCCCTTTACAGAGATGGGTAGATGTCAGACTGGCTTAGACATTATGATTCAGGGCCCTTATCTGGTCATGACAGGGAAAGAAAAAGGATGTCAACTAGACACTCTAGAAGAAAGGAGAAGTAGTCCCAAACTCCTATAAGATCGGCTAGTGGAGACAGGCTGATTGCCATTGAGGAGCAAATGGAAGCAGCCATCCTTATTTCCATGAGTTCTCTTGGGTCGCGTACAGGATGAAGATGTGTTGTCTGACTCAAACTAGTTTGCTGAGAGACCTGTGGACAGTTTCCCCACCTCAGCTGGGCTTACGCACCTCTCTGCAACATAGGCAATAGAAGATGAAGTCTGAACATTTGATTAAACAGTAAATGAGATTTGCTGCCTCCCTTTATAGCGCCATCCAACTTCTGTCCAAAGTCTTGGATTACTGACTTCAAAAGAATACTCTCAAAACTGGAGAGACTTCCTGTGGTGGTGTATCAGCCAGAACTTATTTTCTCCGTCAGTATTTAGTAGTAAGGTAGCTTGCTTAAAGGTTTGACAAAGACCAAGATTTCGCTAGGCAACATTAAGAGAAGGAGGTTATAGGGACTTGCACGCATTCTTGCCATGCATTTGTCTTTCCGATATACCCATGTATGCATGAATAGCCATTTCTTCACAGGTCTTGTAGGGCGTTGTGGATACCATGCTGTTCATTTTTGTAATTGCGCTTTCAAGGACCCCCATCCTATTTCACCAGATGCATATAGTTTAGTTATGGGAAGGCTGTGCTATGGTTTTAATGCCATTTTCAGCACATGATTGGCTCTAGATGGCGGCTAGTATATTTGGTGGACGAAGAACATAGGGAAACTCCTGGAAGAAGCAACTATTTACTGGAAGCTATTATCAGGGTTTCTCTTTTTGACAGAACCGAGACTCAAACAAACACAGACAGAGGTGAGATGTCAGTAATCTAGGACACAATGGGCCCCAATTTAGGGAAGATACACGCCCTCCAGCAAACGTTTGTTGTGAATTGTGTACAAAATGTTCAATCTCAGCATTCTACTTCCGGATTTCTTATTTCTCTATAAAGGCAGAACGTGCCATCATATTGTAGTCCTTTTCGCCTTAACCAAGTTCATTCAGATAGAGAGTATGTCCTCAGTCAGAAACGTCTTAAGGCCCAGTCAATGAGCAGTCTCCATTGACCCTCAGGATCCATACCTTCAAATCCAAATATTTTCGCCACACTGGAAATATCCCTGGTTTTGCCTTGGCTAGGAGGTTTAGCAAGTTTGAGCTGTGCCTTTTTACCCAATTTACATTTGCTGAGCTATCACCAGCTTAACAACGTTATTGGTGTAATGTCCTAAAAAAATCTCTTTAAGGATATTTCTCTCTGTTCTGAATCGGGAAAAATTTAATCTAGCCATTTCTTAGGACGTTGTATATGTACAGATGACCTTCCTCACCTCTGGACAGGAACATATCCTATCTCTACCGAGGGTTTTTCAAACAAATTGTTATCTGTCAGCTTGCCAACAGTTTTGACCTCCTGGGATTTTCGTCTCCTTGGTGGATTTTGTTTAAGTTGTATTTCCTCTGCAAAATTATTATATATGTCTCTCTTTGTTTTGTCCTCCTGACGAACTATTAATTGCACAAAGATCCTCTATCATCCAGGTACCCTCTGGAGAGGGGTTTTCATCAACACTTGAGATAACAGTCCAATCTGGCATGGTTATTGTCCTTATTCCCGATGCATGCATTAAAATCATTACTACCTGCACACAGAGTCGTCAAATTTAGGGTAGGGCGTTCACGTGGAGCCAGAAGTGATCGTTCTTCAGGGATCATGATCCAGGAATGAAACTTCTCTTCCTATAGAAATAAGGAGTTGCCTGCTGTGTTTTCTTTATAGGGGTTTGTATGCAAAATAATGAGTCATTGCATCATAGGTTTCACCGACAATATCTCGATTGTATTATTCCTCAAGAAACAAGAAGGTACATTTCCTTTTGCTCTTTTTGTGGAGCTTTTTACACCATGTGCTGGGCAGCATTATCAGAAGGATCTCTCTGCCGATCATATTCTGGGAAAGAAAGAAACTTCTGACTGCCAGTCTGTCCAGGATGTCAAATTAGTCATCAGGAAATTGTCAATGCACCAAGTTGTCATAGAATCCCTCTTCAGACTGTTTGGTAGACCATTGGAGGACTTTTGTGTGGCTAGTCTGAACAACAAACACCCCATTTATATCTCCCCTGTTCCAGATGTTGACAGATCTGCACAGGCAATTACATCAGAGGAGAGACTTACGGTCGCAGCACATGTGGTCTTTCTACACAGCAATCCACATATTCTTGCTTGGCAAATCTTCTGTAATCACTATGCCAGAACAAGTTTTTAAGGACGGTTGCCCACTATATCGCTCATAGCAAGGGGATGGTTTATGGCTGGAGTGAAATATACAACGGGGAGGATCTTTCGTGATCAGTGCAGAGGAACACATAGATACACGCCGTCCCTCTGTGAGCACTGTGTCCGACTTCTTCCGTGCATTCATTTTTGAGGAAAACGATTGTTCGGTTTCAACTATCATGAGGTATACAGCAGCCCTTTCTCATATGCTTAAATATTCAAAATTCTGGCCTTTAGTTTTGACCTTTCAGAAGTTTCAGGACTTATGCAATTTTTTGAACTGCAGGGACCATTTCTTTGTCACCTTATCGTCAAAACAGTCTGTCAGTTATCATTGTTGTAAGCGAGGAAAGAATGTGAGTTGTATGTTCTTTCAATGGATAAAGGTGATTATAGATCAGTGGTTATTATGACTCTGTTTCTCTAATTTGTCAGCTGGTTAGTTGGCAAAGAACCAGCTTCCTTTTGTAGCGATACATATACTTACTATCAAGATCCACAGTCTCAGATGTATCTGTGATGGGAATGATCTAAGTAGATTACTATGTCCAGTCTGCGGTCTTAGATTCTATCTAGCTGCTTCGAAAAGGAGAGAAAATGTTCATCATTTCTTCGGTGCATCCACTATTTCCAGGTGGATTGTCCTCGCTATTAAAAGAGCTTATTAGTTCCTAACGGAGAGAGGTTTTTCATTTATGAAACGTAAAGCATGAAATCTGGGTCTTTGCCACTAACATGGGACTATTTCAATCAATCGTCACTGGCGGACATGAAGAGAGACATATTTTGGCGCTCACTCTCTACCTTTTGTTCTTGTAACCTATGTTGCTTTGCACACTAGAGTGAAGGGACTATTTCTCTTAGACTATTTGTTATGGTGCAAAAGAGGCCCAAGCTGAAACTAGCTTACTGTAGAGAGCACCCCTTCTGCTCATTTTTCTTTTTGAGGCCATCGGACTCCCTCCCAACTAGTCGATTCAGTAAAGCAATAGTGATAGGTATTGTACATAGCTATTAAAATATATCTAGTGGAGATGAGGGTAAACTAATGTAAATTATGCAATACATATCTGTAACTATTGCAAGATTTCCTCCTTCCACTGTGCTCTGACATTATGTTGTATTCTGGATCTAATTCAACAGGAAAAGTGTTTCGCATGGGCGTATGACATGGGTCTGTGCTATTTCCTAAAGACAGGCTACTGGCTCAGCTTAAAGGAGCATCATTCCCATCATATTTTACCAGTCAAACCCGGTTTAGTGAAGGCAAGAGGTATACACCCTTCAGCAAATGTTGTAAAGCTGATTTATGTCACTCACGCCATCTGTCCCCTTGTACATTTATCCTGTCAAACATGCCATTTCATATTTGGTTAGAACCATCATGATATTAAATTAATTCCATGTATATCACGATGTCATCTCTTAGACACGAATAATAGAGTCATACCACAGCTTATCTACATAAGAAAGAAGAAAAAATTGAATTTTGAAACTTGCATTAGTTGAACAAGCTGTTTATTATATTTCAGGACAATCTGCAAACAAAACGAGATTGATTCCCATGGAATATATCCTTAAAACATTTGTCGTAAAAAGTTATGACCAGGATCTTCTGGACAAAGATAAAAATACAGCACTCCATAATGTGACTAGTGACACACACCAGGATGTGTTGCTTTGCCCAGAAGTTAAAATTGTTCAAGACCGTAAGTGTTTATTTGTACTGCCTCAGTTTTCAAACGCAGCCATATTTATTTTTTGTACTAAAATTGTTCGTACATTGAAGCTTGCTTTATAATTGAAAATCTTTTAGTTTGATATACCAATGAATTCCGAACTTTAAAGATCAATTTTGTACATCATCCATGTTATTATCATGTATGTATGTATGTATACTATTGAAAGTAATTGTTTTGTAAAGGATAGCCTGAGTACCATACATCGTAAACGACGAACCTCAATGTCAGGTAGTGTTGTGTTTCCTTTTCATTAATGACTGTCAGTTGCAAAACTCGTAACTTTTCTGATAGTGGCAAGCAACATTTTGTATTATAGTGTCTTGAAAGTAATGTATGTTCTACATTTGTCATTGTATCTAACTGATAATTGATATAATGTTTTCCAGACGTAACTTGATGTTCGAAAAAGTTTCTTTGGAGGGGAGGGGGAAATAAGTAAAGAAGAACCAGTATCACTGCTGTACTAGATAATGACCATTGGACAGTGATCCACTATAGTCAGTTCCTTGTACTTAGCTGAGTTGAAAAGCACAACAGTTTCTTATTAATAAAGATATACACAATGTTGGCCTTGCTGCAGCTAATGGTTTTGCACACGCCACTTGTCACATATCATAGTCAACAAATTGGAACCTTATAAAGTATTTGCGCGTTTGCTATTATTGTGTTTATGTCTTGTAAAAATTATTCATAGCAGCGTTTGTCTTCAAAGATCCTGTCAGGTACAAAGGTTATTGTTTTGTCGTATATGTTTAACTATATTTGTCATAGAGCAGAACAGTCTGTAGGGTGACCTTTCATCCGTTGTTCGGTGTCCTGATATTGATATTACTCCTGAGAGGATTGCTACCAAACTTTACAAGACAAACACTACCTGGTTGGAAATGAATGAAATTTGTGTCCCTTGGATATCCAAATGTTGCCATCATAGCATCCGTTTTAAAAATCATGCCATTAGCACTATTGCTACGCAGATGTCGATATTATCTTCGGTTTTCACTAAGAATTTGTGTCACGTCTAGTTGACCCTAAAGTAAATATGATGCTGATATGCCAACCAGTTTGTCTGCCATGGTGGCCGTCTTGAATATCTTGTTATTACTTATCCTGAATGGATTCATTTGGGATTTTCCCTTAATTTTTCTTATGATATTTAGTTGATCCCGAAGTTCTGCTCCTAGTTTTGTACTGTGGTTGATATGTAAATATTAAAAATTTCCCAGATTGTTCTCAATGGTGAGCCAGTTTACTGAAATAAATACGTTGTATATCTTAGGTACATTAAACAGAACGTTGAATTCCCCTTGTTGTGGTATATGATGGATGGATATAAATTGGGTTATGTAGTACACCGTTTCTCAAAAGACATTTTCATTTTCACGTCCTGGATTTATGTGGTAAATTGTAACAATCTAGCTGATACCAGTTTTGTTTATCTTTTTTATACTTCATTTCTTGCTCTTTCAGAAGCTAGTATTGTGCACTCTGGCAAAATTTATTATCCCCATTTTAATGACCGCTGACATTAATTTAGCTTGAATGAGTTCAACGTCATTTCTCAAGCACATGAAAGCAGCCATTTCAATCATCTGTCTGCTTTAAACAGCGCATTATTTACCTAATACACAGCACATCTTTCCCAATAAATGAAAGTAGCATAGAGGTAATGAACACATTCTCTCTACCGTACTTGTAGCAGCTACATACAGCTTACAAATGTTCCTCTTTCAGAAGTACTAAATAAGGGAGGAAAAAATGAAAGTGAAATTGTGATAATAATATACTTTTTGCAATGCAAATAGGCTCCCATAAAAAAATTCAAACAAATTTACCCAAAGCTATGACTGTGAAATCTCTCCAGTTATGCTTGTATGGAATTACTGTTGTTAAGGTCAGGAAGTTTTAAGGGTACCAGAAAGCAGGTTCCAGCTAGTATAGAACAGAGCAGCTGAAAATTTCCAAAAATGCTTTTCAAAACTAAAAAGGTTTCAAAAGGAGAAGACGGTAAAAGGGCACACGAACGTGAATAAGAGGCATAGGTTTTACTATCATTGTAGAAACTAGAGAGGGAAAGAAAAAATCCTGTCAGAGAGGAGAGGAAAGAGCATGCCTTCAAAATGTCTACTTTAAAATATTTCTTGACTTCTGTTAATTTCTTGAACCAAACTTTCGTCTCCATTGAAAAGTTGATTGCATTAATATGCATAGGTGTATCTTTATTTAAACGATAAAGACATACAGGCATCTGCATGAATACAACTTTGTAAAAACGGAATTCTGAAGATAAATGATTAAAATGTGGTAGATATGATCATTAATTACAAGAAATTTAAAGGCTCATTCATGTGGAATGTATTAAATTGGTCAATTTTTTGTTTAAGGTTATTTGAGATTTTTCGTTGCTGAAACATGATTTGTAGTACTATATGTGTTCTCTTTGTTTAACTCTTTCAGAGGAAAAAGATTTTGGTGCAGAAACTGTTTCTTCAGAACATGGGAGTAAGTACCAATAATGCCCAAAGAACGTGTGTCTGCATTTGTTTGAATCTAAATGCATTTCGTTTTTCTTACTTATGATTTTAGATGCTTTTTGGTTTCGTTGCATAAATCTGTAGTTCTACATTTTTTTCAGGTGCCTTTCAATTCCTTTTGAAAATGCTTGCTCTACCTTCAATAAAGGAGAGCAAAGTTTTTATTTTTCTGTATTTCAGACTGTAATAACAACAAAACATTTTGTATTTATACTCACATTTAACATTAACTTAATTATATTTCTTTCTATTTTGAAAATTTGTTTTATTGCATGATGATGCGTTGCAAAATGTAACATTCAGGGATGATAATCTCCACGTACGGGTTAATGAAGTTAATGAGAAATTTCAGCTACATTGCATTTTGCAATCATGAGGTTGTTTGTACCTGAATCTGCTAACTGTGGTGTGCATGCATTTACTTAATTGGCTTCTTTCTTAGAATGGAGATATACTTGCTTCATCTAAAGGATGTTTGTATTCTGAATTAGGCTTGATATCTTATTATTTTCCTCTATTCTCAAATACATGTGCAAACACTGTACATTTAACATGAGAATGTGCCATGTTAGAGATGAAACCTTTACGATATATCTAGCCATTATAACACCTTCACTAATCAGTGTCAGGCTGGTTTTAAATGCAAAGTGTGCAGATCTGATTACTACTATAGCACAGTAGCTGTTATGTAGACATCTTGAAAATCATGTTATTGCTACTTCTATTGAATGATTTGGGCATGACCGCTTATGATATCTAAATTAAAATGGTGGTGATCAAACATCCAACATAATGCCATAGTGGCTATCTTGAATGTCTTGTTGTCACTTGTCCACTTTACTGGATGACATTTTATTTTCACTAAATCACTCCTGTCTATATGTAGTTGCTCCTAATGAAAATAATGCCAGTGTGACCTCACAAACTTTGACAAATCTTGTAAAAGCTCTTTCTCCAGGCTTGATGGTCATACCATAGCCATCTCAAAATTTGTGTTATCACTGCTCTTCTTGCATGAATGGTGGAAGTGTCGAGGTTTTTTCTTGAAAATACTTCTGTCAATATTTACGTGGTTAAACATGAGAATGGTGCAGGCCTGACCACAAACTTTATCCACACTTCTATTAAGTTTTTAAATCCAGACCTAATTGACTTTGGGTTCAAGAGTATTTGCATGTATTTCTTTGAGCTTATGAACACATAGACCTGTATACAAGCAAAGTTCGACCGGGCTTTGTACTTAGTTGAATTTCAATGAACAAATTGATTGTCAGCAGCATGACATTTACTTTGGGGTACACAGTCTTGACTTAAGCGTACTGCAGCGGGGTACCAACCATCGTGGCAATGTTAAGTCTTTAGTTAAATGTGTGGTTCACAGGAATTATGAAATTCATAATAATTGATATATCATGAAAACGTTTTTGGCCAAGTAAATTGGCCATATTGTATTGTAGTATTATTCCTTCCTGAATATTTCCAAGTGTCTTTCCCCAAACATTTGATGTTGCGGGGCTGCATGTCCATTAACAACGGTCATTAGAGCTTTCCCCTGGTATATTATGTTGCAGATTTGAATGATCTATTAATAGTTGGCATAATTCTGCAAAACCTAATTTTGTTACAGCACTGTCCATAGGTTAACATTGACCATAACTTTGCATGGGTGCATTATGTCACAGTTACAGTTTTGCCATACATTTGTGTAATCAAATTATGTGCCGCATGTAGTGATCTCTTGCATATTGCATTCAGCTGACGTAATTCATAATGTTTAAAATCATTTGATGAAAAAATGGACTAAAATTTGTGTTGATGTCATCATTATATATTGTCCAAGAAATGTCATGGTTTAAGCGGTACTCTTAATACCATGCTCTTTTGTTACAGTAATCGTTTTACATTTTCATTGGAGCTATTCATTTTTATTAGAGTCCTGTTACAAACACGTTTGAAGACCTCTAAAGTGAAGGAATCCATCGCGCCATAAATTATCTGATGATTCGTCAAACATTTGGTTTCCACAGCATAATTTGAGCAAGGATTTAATTATCTGAGCCACATTATATGCTGCTAAAATCTCAGATGAATTTCATTTTTAGCTTTCTACATCCCTCTTTAAAGGATTTATTGCTGCTGATTGCCATCTTCCTAGCATGTGTTTTCTGAAGAGTAGCTTTTTAATGGATTGTTTGATTTAAACCATATTTGGTATGAAGTTTTAAACTCTGTTTAAGATGCATCTTGATATTGTGTAAATTGTATTAAATTTTCAAAATTATTCTCATCCTACGTGATAGGAAGGTTTGGCACTTAATACATTAGGCATGGGGGAATTGTGATTATTATTTGTAAACATCTTTAACTGGCCAATAATTTTCAAGTACTAGTAGCTGGTAATCAGATAGCTTTAATTGTAAGTTATTACTATCAGTTATAGTTAAAACTATGCTGCTTTCAAGATACTTTTATTATTTAAACATTACGTTTTCTTATTACTGCATGACTCCATTTTATTAGTACTACGGGATTCCATTATATTAGTACTACGGGATTCTATTTTCTTATTAATACATTATTCCAGTTTCATGAGGACACATTTAGAACATTTAATGCTATTATAAATTTTGGAGATATGATGAGGCAGATCATTTGATCTGGATAATAAAATTAAAATAATATTTGTCTTGTTGCTGATATAATGCGATAGGTGAAAAAAGTGCACAATGATCGATTCTGATATTTTTGAAAGAACTGTCAAGTTACTGAGCAATCTTGGAAAGAAACAATGACTGTAACCTTGAACTAGAGTTTTTAAACTTTATTGTACAACGCAAAATACGCAATAGTAATAATATCTGAACATACCAATGCCCACAACTCTATCTCAGACTTCTCTAAGGTTATCAGACACAAAATATGGATCTTGATCCGTGGCCTCAACATTACAGGAAATATGGAAAATATGATCTTTACCATATTCCCATGTGAATTTAATATCACGTAAAGTCTGCATATACCAAATAGTTGCAGAGTTATTGAACCAATACAAAGTGTTTGCCATTGATCTCTTTCTTCAAAATGTGATCATGACTGTGATACTCCAGCACATATTTCAATACCTGGACTTCTTGAGGCCAGAGGATAATTTCAGTCCTCGTTATCTAGGTGTTCTTGAATGTTTTTTATTTTTTCAAGTAAAGTTTCACTTAAGCTGGAAACTAATGCTTGACAGTAAGTTAAATCATATTGTGCTTAAATGTAGCTTTAAAAGATATGTTTCGGGAGATCTGATTGTGCCTTAATGTCTGCGTGCCTAAATAAGTGATAAACTAATCTTCCAAGGTTTTTGTGTGCATGATCAGGAATCATTAGTGCTTTTGTTTTTTGAAAGGTGAGTGATGCTAAGGAAAATTAGGTATCCATAAAAATACAAAATGAAGAAAAAAATAGTTTTGAGTAGAACACACACTCGGGGCCCCTGGATTGCAAAGGTAGGATATATGCAAAGCTACTGTCATAATCCATATTTAAAATAAGTAACGTTGAGAGTTCATGTCCTACAAAAATACGTTAGGGCAAAAATAAGATATTTAGTGTATTTACCCAATTTTTAACTTTTAATAGTACACATGCAAAAACATGCATAAAAACAAAATAACTTTTAATATTACAAAATAATAGTTAATTACATTTTGAAACCAATTGTTCCCTATCAATAAACACTGTTGGAAATTAGATAATGTGTCCCTGGACTTTGTTTTAAAAACCAAAAGACAAATACAGTGCACATGTGCAAGAATTTAACCACATAATAAATTAAAGAAGTGCACATATTACCTCTAACTTTGAATATGAACACCTCTTCATAACATCATAACATGATTTGAAAATCCATTTAATCATTGAACAATAAAACATTATGGGAAATTAAAAACTTTGGAAATAACATTAAGAAAATTTGTGGAACAATGTTCTCCTCAAAAATTCTTTTTTCTCTTCATTTTGTATTTTTTATGGATACCTAATTTTCCATGGCGACACTCACCATCACTAGTACCATAAAAAAAACACTAATGATTCCTGACCATGCACACAAAAAACCTGAGGCGATTAGTTTACCACCTATTTAGCCACGAAGACATTGGGATACAGATCGAATGAATTTGCTTGTTTGGATTTTCAGAGGAATGGTTTTTACACATTGTGGAAGAGACATGTGAAAAAGAAATGCCTATGACAAGCTTACCGGAAGCTCCACAGGTGATGCAGATGCAGGCAGAAATTCCTGCTTCATTACAGAATGCATCCTTAACTGGAAAAGACCATGGTCAACACAAGTTAAGTCAGAAAGTAAGACAAGGTCGAGGTCAAGGTTGTGTGAGTGATGGAGTAGCTGTATCTTTGGCAAGTGATTGTGATGGTTGTCAAGAGCTGTTCAGAGACAGTAAGCAGTATTTTAGAAATAGAGACATGGAAAATGGATACCATAATTTGGTTAAGGTCCTTGGGTTCAAACACCAGTCTCGTCGGCACAAGAAGATCATGAGGAAAAGTATTGTATTGATTATTCGAAAGCTAGGAGAAACCACCACAGATGGTAACTTTCAAAGTGATTTTGTTTTAACAAAAATCATAATTGTTATTATTTTCTTTACTTTCACGAAATATAGCGAAAAGTGAGACATTGTAAGCACTATATCTATCCTTCCATCTCTTTATCAATCTGTAAACGTTTGTCTTGCATTACCTTTGCTCACATTTTAATTTATCAGAGTCTAAAATTGCATAATAATGGCTGCTAATACTCTGCTTATGTGTGTTCGTTTTACTTGTTTATAGTTCCAGCATCAGTAGATTGATTGATTTTGATTTGATTTGATTTATTTGAATTTAGCCACAAAAGTGCTTAGAACAAAATGTCATCTTCTTACTTGGAAGGTAGTATGACAGAGTGATCTCCAGTTGGATAAAGGGATCGGTGCGAAATCACATTGTTACGTGTAGGCTCGTATAATAATAACAAGTGAAAAGAGTGAAGACAACAAGCTTTGTATATTTTAACAAAATAACTTATTTCCCTAGAAAACAATGCAAAAATTGGAAAATAGGACTTACGGTTTGTGAATATAATCCAAAATTTAATCCTAAGAATGAAAATTACAAGTCCTGTCACTAAATGATTCTATTTGAATCCAGGTTCGAATCTCGACGACGTACCAAAATGGAAGGTGATGACGTCAGATGTGGCCCTTGTACAAATATCGACAATTCCTCAATTAAATCACAGTTTATGTTTCCGAATAATTCCAGAATAAATTTCCACTGAATTTCTTTCTCCCAAAATTTATAAAACAGTACACTCGTTTGGTTTTCTAGAGAATAAATTATTAAATTCCAAACACAAATGAATTTAAAAAACAATCTGGTTTCAACAATAAAATAACCTATCCGGCCTTCTAGGTATCAGGAATACAACTAACTGATGAGCGCTCAGAAAGGGTTATATATTGACCCGAATTATCATCCCGTTCTCGCGAGACAGACTACGAGGTCTCCTAACACTTGAAACGCGCAATTAGATATTTGCCAAATTGCACGTAGCCCTTTCTAAGAACTAGACTATCACTCTAAAATACATTTAAAAATAAAATATTGTTTATTCAGATTAACACATAGGCCGAAAAGGACCTTGAAAACAGCCAATCGTATTAGCGTAGCGCTTACACTACCGCAGACCAAGGTAAACTAAAAATATTACTAATGTAATACGTTTTACGTCTTAGATAAGCAGAATTACTGAAAAAGAATTTCGAATCCCTGCAATAATCATTGCAATAAAATGTAATGAAACAAAAATAAAATAAAAAAAGAATTTTAATGCTAACACACAAGCAATTTAATTACATATATGTAACAACATCCAAACTCCATTTACTACTTACAATCTTTTGGCTATGTCACAAAATCATTATCTATTTTGCCCTTTTTGTATTTGGAGTGATCTAAAGTTGTCTCGCACAGGGAAGTATACTCAATTTATATCTGTATTTCTCTCCCTCTTTCACCTGAAACAAAATGTTGATACTTTATTGGTCTGACGTAATCTTAAACTGTACATGACAGTGCAATCTTAGTTCTACAGGTCATAGACCAGGTGAGCTTGTGTGATGGTCTGTTTTGTCTTCCATCCATGCATTAGCGCAGCATTTGTTTCCGGTACTCCTCTTGAATTGGAGGATTGCAATGTAATTTTATACACATCCCGTGGTATAGTTGGTCCTTAATGAAAATGGTGCTGCTCGGATATCCATTATGGCAGACACAGCGACCACCTTGAAAATATTGTTATAGCTACTCCTTCAGGATGGATGGTCATAGCAGCTAAAATAATTTCTATGATGTCTGGTTGGTTCTAAATGAAAATGGTGCCAGTCATCCAAAGAGCTAACATTGTCTGGTCATGACTTATTAAATTTTTAGACAGGTAGCTCGTATCTTAGTCTGGCAAAGCTTACTGTTAGATGCATTTTCTTACTCAGGGCCCACTTGTCAACAGGGACCAGAAGTCTTATCTAGACATGCAATAACTGGATTCAAAACGCTGCAATAGCGTCTATATTTAGCTTGGTGTCCAGGGCAGCGACCAAATCATATCCTTATTCATCGATAGTCCAATTGGTCATACTGGGAAGTCAGTCTTGTGGATGGCACATGTTCTGAGCAGGGCAGCACAGCACACCACGTACCAATGCCACAAGAGTGTCAGTGAACCTACAGCTTATGGAAAGAAACGCCTTTCTCTCCACGTTTAAAGAACATCATAAGGCGACACTTAGATCGCAGCTATTCTTATCAAACCTGTTCTTCTCAGGTCGTTAAAGAAAACATGGTAATGGGTGACCAAAGAGGCATGTCATATACAGGACCAAAATTTCTAGAACTCAGTCCTAGTTTCGGAGTAGAAGCCAGGGAGGCATGAAAGATCTAACAGGAACACTAAATATGGAAACAGTCTTTTCCGTAATCAGAACCATGGTTTGTACGGTCTAGTATCAACAAGAAGCAGGATGATAGCGATAATTTTCATCTCATTTTCTCTATAAGCAATTCTCCTTACAAATATAATGTCATGGTCATGGTGGCTCTTCGCTACGGAATTGAAAAAGCTTCGCCCCGCTGATATATGACTTTTGAAAATAATATCAGAGGGCTTTTTCATCACATACAGATGCCTTCCTCCATGGTCCGTGGCTCATTTATCTTCAAGTATCTCAAGAGATCCACACAGAGCTGATGTTCTGTTGCAAGAATAGTCCTCTCAGACAAATGGTCATAGAGAATGTTTGAAATGTACACTAACTGGGAGTTTCCTCTACACTATTCTTGGTTCCAAAGGTTAATGCTACGCTCCTGACAGACCTAAACTATCTTCACATTTTCATCCGGGCGCCATGGTTTAGAATGGAAACGCAGAGAGTGGCTCAAAAGACCATTCAGGTAGAGATGTTTAAATCTGTTTATAGTTTCAGTGTGTGTACTTCCATATTCCTATATAAAGGTTATCCAAGAAGTTCCGAAGTTTTGTTTACATCTATTAAGTTCATCAGTTCATGGCACTATATAGATAGTGCCGTATTTATATCCACAGCCATCCCTACTCCTGTCACGTCCAAGTACATGAAAGACATGCTACAAAAGAACCAGGTGAGTTATACTGAAAATTCATTGTTTCGCTTCTGTTCCAGCCAAGAACTCTTTGTGAACACGGAAAAATCAAATTTCATTTCATATCCATATCAACATTATAACCACTTGAGTATGGAGTTCAAAATCCCTTGGAGATTGTCCTGGTGGCTTATTTGCTTCTCTCAAAGAATCAAACCTCAGTCCTTTTTATCCTTCTGCTATTTGGTCTCAATTCGGCCAAAGATCTCACTATCCTGGGTCACCTGTTTGTGAAACCACTAGATATATACTTGTTGACTGAAACTTTTCACCCTACATGAAATGATTCCATTTTCGAGATATATGAGGCTCTATCACTGCAAATGGGAGAGGCTCACTTTAACGTTTTTCAAGTAATATCATGTTCTGTATTTATTAAACACTAATCTCATGTGGAGTAAAGTCATAGCGAAATGAAATGGTGCCCTCGTTCTATCCAGTAACTCAACTGTGGTGAGTTATAGGTTAGGTGTGTCTGAAGGTGGAGGGGGGGGGGGGTAATTCCCCAAATTTCTGCCTCCGTGGTTTGGGATTTTTTTTTATGGAGTGTCATCGACAGCTAATCCACATTCAGTCAGTGACAAGCTAAGCAAGCGCAGAATACAAGTGGACTGTATGCCTTAACATAATGAGCTAATTTATACTGAATGATCGAGTCACCCTTTATTAAACAGTCAAATCTTCGCCTGCCAGTGTTGACCACGCATGGGTCTAATTGTTGTGGTAGGAGGAATGTAAAGTTATCCACCTTTGTCTTTCTAGCCTTAGACCCAATATCCTGGGCAATTAATGCTATTTCCATGAACTAGAATGAACTGTTCCAACTCATCCGATCCAAAGAGCTTGCAGAAAGTTGAGAATCAGAGAGCTATCTTCCTTTAGATGTGAAAATCTACCAACAATATATCGAACTTAACAGCCGAAATCCATAGAAAAATCATGTTATTTCCTCGTCTGCTGAAGTACTCACAAATGCAGGCATTTCATTCAAATCCAGAAGTTTTAAACTTGAACACCCGGATCATATCAAACAAGTCATCAGTGCAAATCGTTACTCAGAACAAATGGTGGACAGAGTCCTTCTAGCAAGAAGGTTCACGCTGCAAGCATGCATGGAGAAGTGGAGAGTTTTCTTCCGGTGGATTGAGCAGGCCTGATAACATAAATAGCTAAAGTTCTTCTTTCTCTTTTTCAAAATTAGTAAATTAGCGGCCTCCACTATTAATGCCTACCGTTCCAGAAGATCAGATTTGTTTGATCATCATGGAAGGGAGATACAGGCCAAACCATAAACTTGAACATGGCATGATTAAAGATTTTATCCCTGTGTCTGAAATGGAATCTACCATGGATTTTGACATGGCAGATTATAATACTATTCAGATCATTGTTTTTAGCCTCTTGACTCATTTCTCTTACAAAGCGTAGATATAGCAGGCCGACGTGATAAACTAAAAGTCTCGTCTGTCAGTCGGAACTATCTGAAAGTTCAGCACAATGGTTTGATTTCATTTATGATATTCTCTGCTTGCATTGCTAAGAACAACTCCTTTTCTCATAGGGACGTGAACGAACTGAGCATCTATAGAGGACATCCTAAGGGCTTTAAAGTGACACCTGAAGTAATCAAGCTGAAGTGAATCAGTTATTCCTACCATTGTTGCATTGAAAGGGCAGTATCTCATCTCGTACTTCTGGATGTGATGGATGTGATGGAGTAATCGGTGTGATTAGTCTGCATATGTATAAAATACACAAGAACAAATGAGTTTCTTGCTCTTATTGGTTTATGACCTTTGGGCAGTAACTCAAAGTATAGCTTCGATTGACATCCACGCTGTGGCGTCTGATTGAAGGTATTATGATCAAGTGACATATTTGAAGAAGTAACAAATTCTTGAAGTAAAATATGTTTCCTCAATAATACTTCCTGATCGTAACATGGGCACACAATCTCAGGTTCCTTACAGCTAAATTTGACTTGACAGAGCATGTACATCCGCTTCAGTAGTAAATGAAGTAAGAATGGGATTTAATAGCAGTCCACTATCCAACGGGAGATCATTATTGCCTGACTCCCACCAAGATAGACATATGATTTTAGCACCGCTTTGGGTAACCGCAAGCTTGGGGGGACTGGATTTGCATGGTTATTATACTTCTAAGGTATTATGGTTACATAAGTGTTACCAAAGAAACATTTAACTTCAAAACCTAGTTTTGGGATAAAATGACATTGTCATTGGTACTTGCACTCATGGATCGAGGACGCAGTTCTATTATTTCTACCAAAGGACCATCTGTTTGTTGAGTCTTTATATTCCTCAAAAATTGGTACCTCATGAAAAGTAATGAATTCATTGTACACTAAAATCAGACCAACCTTTGCCATAGCATAGTAGGATTTATATATGGTCTTCAAGAAAGCTTAGAAAGCTTTTATAACTATTTTGTGTTGTTTAAGATAGAACCATGTATATCTTGAATATATACGTTTTAAATAATCTTTTCTTAACTATTCACCTGTTGGAAGCACGAACATGGCTTTTGTAGACATATGGTTGCTCAACAGAGGTTCATTACAGCAAGAATTCAGGTTACAATTCCTTGAGAAAGTTTCAGGTAAGGACATATGATCACTTAGTAAATGTGCACTTTAAAGCAATCTTGAGTATATTTTAACAGACATTCCAGACAGCCTGGAGAACATATCGGATGTAACGTATTGTAAGATCATCAGAGGGCTTATGTTGCAAAAGAAATGGATACAAGTGAATGCTGCCATCCAAAGGTACTGCAACAAAAATGGTTCAGAAACAATGAAAACTTTTGCAAGTACTGTTAATATTGTGGAGAAGGTTATCAAGGACAAAACGCTGGAATCACTAGAGGAAATTACACTGCAGACTGTGATGTTGATGTTGGACATAGGAATTGCACTTGCTAAACATGGTAAGCATAGTCATTGACATCCTAGAGTATAGTTTCTTCATGGGATTATGCGTTTATGCAATATTAAGTCTTTAAACATGGATGCGAGGTCTGTTCAAATATAGTTTTTGTAGAGTGATCCTGTGTGCTAGCAAACTTTTAATGGTGAGTGTCACAGACTTTAAATTAGCAGTACAATTGTATATGATAAAAAGTATATAAGAAAGAAACGTTCCCTTGGACCTGGTAACATAGGTCATAGGGTAGCATTAGTGTACTGTTTCAAAACCTCATGTACATTCTCAAAACGTAATGCCATTAAAAAGCCCTCCCAAATTTTTCACCCCTGAGAAAGATGGGAAAGAATAATGTACCATTTACTAGTGAATTTAACTGGATATGAATTGATGAAAACAAATTTGTGGTTTCTATATATCTGTCATAGTATAACGTTATGGTGTTGTTCTTCTGTCCATTCATCCGCGATTAGTTTTGCTTCTGCTCAGTAATTATTTTTTTAAACATCTTCGTTTACCAAACTTTGTGAATGGATTGCACTCGAGATAAGGAAAAAACCCGTTTTGATGTCAAAAGTAAAAAAAGAAAGTACACTTAATAGAAGAAAAAAGTTGTTTCCATAACATAACTTCAGTTCTTCATTTAAAGTTACTAATCTGTGTTGCTGTCTTCTGCCTGGGGTTTCGAATATGTCTATAATTTGGAGAGCATAAGTCAAGGTCATTAACTAAAACAATATAAATGGTTTCCACGCAATGGTACTATTTCCCCATCTCGCATCAGCCAAATTTGTGAAATGCTTGCTCTTGGGGTGAGGAACTACCAGTCATTTATGCGTCTGAAAGTTAAAGATCAAGATCACTACAACTGAAGCAAAGAACAATAATTTTACCAATGACATTGGTTCTGCATTCAACATCAGAACCAAACAGTATGGATGGCTTGCACTTTAGCCATGGACGAATGCTACTTATTTTCGAATGAAAAAGGTCAAAAGTCAGCATGAATGTGCCTCAAAGAAAAATTTTGTCTTTTTTGCAGCGTAGCTTTTGTTTGGACTAACTTTCTTTACCAATTTTTGTAGCTGGTTTGCAGTTAGGCTAATACATAGACCCGTAGCTTCTGGGACCTAAAGGTCATAGTTCACGTAATGGTTAGTGATAAACTATAAGCTTCATTCAAGACTGCATCCCAAGAGCAAAGCTTGAAGTCATCGAAAACGGTTGATGGATATTCTCCAGGGTTCAACCATACCCTTCTATGACAATTAATCATTGAGTTGGGGGTATAATGCGCCTTTCATGGTATTCTTACTGATGATTTCAGTTTTTGAAAGCGTTTCTCTTCAAGGCTTATTCAACGTTACATTTATCTCGTTCTGTGGATTATTAGTGAGCAGTTTTATGTCATTCAGAAGTTAACCAAGCTCCGTGCAGGGAGAAACCTTACTATTCTAGATTTAGCTTTTATATATATTTGAATAAATTTGAAATTTAACATTTGTTTGAGATGTCAATATATGGTTTTCCCTAGAGATTTTACCACGGCTATCCAAAGATAAAAGAGCTATGATATTATTTTACAGATGGAGAAAGACTAGCTGTTCAGGCAACGGTCAGAGGTCATTTCAAGGTTGTCGTTGAACTACTGAAGAGAGGTTGTGTTGGAGATACACCAATGCATGCAGCTGTCATGATTGTTCTTCAAACCGATGTGGGTTTGTAAACTCAAATAAGTTTTTGAATCTTGTCTACACGTAAGTTTTACTTGTAGTGATAAACCACCTGCAGTTATTACTTTGCTGATGTTTGTACTGGTGCTAGTATTCAACCCAAGATTCCCTTCTCTAATTAGGAATTGGAAGCTTGGAAGAAAACCAAGTTTCAGTCAGATATCTGATCATTTTCATTTGGAATTTAATACGAGTCACTGGGTACACAATGCTTCTGCTGATTCAAGTGCCTTTACCATAATTTCATAGTATTATCAATTTCTTTGCTGCAATTGATCTTTTATCTTAAGTGCTCTTTCTCTTTGCATTTAATATTATTCCTGTGTATCGTGTACTTGGCATAAATACAAGGACGTGCATGCTTCTATGCATTGCAATCAGACGATGTGTGGGATCTAGCAGATAGCCACCTATCCTATATAAATAGAAATAAATGATACACCTCATCTTCTGTGATGGACGCACTCTGTTCTGAGGGGAGTCAGTTTCACAGTTTCGCTGTGGAGGGAGGGGGTGGAATGTGGAATTCCGTGCAAAATGCTAGTTGTGCAAACAAATGACTTATAGTTCAGATGTGGCGCATTTCGTTCGATCAGATTATTAATGCGACTCATTAGTATTGCTTGAGCAATCTATGTTGCTCAGAAACTGCATTTTGTACACCTGTCATCAGAAATGAAATATATAATATGTAGGGTTTGCGGACGGGAATCTAAGGGGTTTGGACATTCCAGTAGTCAGATTTCATAAGGCTGACACAGCTTCGTTACATTCATCACTCATGTTTATACCTTAGTCTGCATGGCACAGAAACAGAATTAAGTTTTTATTTTTTCTGAAGCATCACAATGAACATTGTCTGGAATGTTAAAAAGTTCTAACTGCTTATGTGGATGATGTTCAGTGTTTGCTGAATGAGGTATCTGAATCTGAGACTGCGGAAGAAGGTTGCAATTCTTTCGGTGAAGTATGGTTATATATAAGCTTACTGAGAAATGACATTCCTATCATAAGGATAATCTGCTATTTATTTGTCAAACATCTCAAGAAGAATGCATTCATGACAGAATGTGCAAATCTACAAGACTACTATGGCTCAAAGATAAGTAAGTATAAACTTAGAAGATAACATGTTTGTATCTGTGTGAGTGATATGGTATAATAAAAGCTTCACAAAATCTGGAAAGTATTTGAATTTTGGTGGTCAACTTGAAAAGTATTTTAATTTGACGTCAGCTCCAGCAAGGACTGGGAAAGTGTTTGACAATTATCAATAGTTCTCGAAGTGTTTTGATTCGTAAATAAGGCACTTTTAACGATTAGTTGTATTGAAAAAATGAATAGAGAAAAATTAAATAGACAATAAAAGCTATCACTCTCACTTTTACGTTTTGGTAGCGTACGTGTTGAATGACATATCCGTTTGCATCGCTTATATCGATGTCATTAAATTTGATCTCACATCATATTTAGAAGTTCATATCAGTCTAGTACACAGCTATGTGGAAGCGTATTTTCAGTCGTGATTGGTATAGGCAGTATACATGGGTAACGGAAAATGAAACAGCCATAAAGTCATGTGCTGTGATTGTAAAAAGGAACCTCAACGTGAGTCATTGGGGAAAGTGCGCCTAAGACTCACAGCAAGAGTGGCAAGCACAGACAGAGTGAACGTTACATGAAGAGGATGTATTTTGAGGTTTGGGGGCTGAAATACATAAAAGCATGACGGGATCAAAGATAAGGCTACTGTTGTTCAAACTGTTGAAAATAAGCTGACGGTACTCCCATCTCCAAACGTAAATACGTCAACTAGAGTATCTAAACCAAGGGCAAATTCTTAAGAAAATGAATTCAGAGTTCTATTCACAAAGTCATATTCTAAAATTATATATTGCATGGAATTTACAATCCACTGCCACATAATCGACCGCTAATAAAAATACTGATGAGCTGTTCTGTATTTGCCACCTGGAGAGCTGGAGAATAAGATGCAGGTTCAAAACAAGGAACTCACTTGTGTGCCCTTAAGAAATTTATGCTACATTTTACTACTTAATACGGAATATCTCCATAAAAGAGGTAATGGGTGCCATGCCAACCCTACATATGCCATTTTCCCAGGTACCGGCATAGGTTCATATTTATATATAATTGATATTGAAATAAACCTAAAAGCCTGACTTCTGTCCAAACAAAAAGGTCCATCTGTGTTTTTTTACGAGTCTCAATAACAAGTAGAAGCAAATCGACATTCGTATGACATGGTGGGACTATGAAATACCAAAATGTGATCACAATATACTTTTGGGGTATAGTTTTCAAAGCAGCCTACTACTGAAGACAGTAAAACATTTCAAAATCTGCAACTTGGTGTTACGACTCTATGGTCACAAACTTAAGTAACGAAAAAGAATCAAAACCAACAAGTTTTATAAAACTTAGCAAACAATTTAGTTATCAAAGTGATAAACGAAAATATGAGAGAAACTTACAGTATTTTGAAGTGAATCCAAACTAGTCCTTCATGAAGGTTTATGAATGTCGTAAATGAATGAAAAGTTCCCTATAGATTTCAAAACCAGATATATACTGGTCCTCCAAGCACCATGACGTTGTGAAGGTGGCATTGTCCAGAATCCCTTCGAATACTTTATACCAGTTCCATAATAATATGATGGTCCAAATAATGAGCACTTTTTATTTCCACTGAAAGTTTCAAACAAATGATTTTCCTCTATTAAAATATATGATTAGAACATCAGACATGTCTGCAGACTTACAACAGGAACATAATAAGTGTGAATGATTTCAAAACTCGTAACGAAACTGATTGATTAATTCTATCCTTATATACACCGTATATTGCGGCTGTAACTCGTAATAGAACCCACGTGACAGCATGCGGTACTCATTTTGCGACGAATGGGGCCTATTCACGTGTCTAGAGCAAACAATGGAAAGCTTCAGAATTAGTCTTGAAACGTTAAAATCCAATCAATCACTGAGAAATCACGCCATTTTAAGTCCTATTAGTAAGATTAATAATACTAATTGTCAGCACATATGTAAGCATCTATTGATAGATCCCATGTAATATTACACTCCTAACAGATGCAAGGCCAAACTTAACTAATTGTATTAATGTCACATTACAGCCATGAATTAGAATTATAAAAATTAGATAAAATCACTTACCAGGAGTTACATAACACTTGGAACCAGTTAAATATTCACGGAGGAATACAAAGGGAAAGCTGAATGGAAAATTGTAATTGCCATTGGGAGATTTTAGCTTGCCACAAATTCTCACAGCAAAATCAAACTAATATAGTCTAGTATGATCTAGGCCTTTTAAGGAGGTATGATTTATTTATTTTTAGAACATATAATTTCTTTTTAATTTGTTTGTACCTTTAAACAGTATGTCAATATGCAAAGTATTAAAATATGACGAGTAGAGAAGGGTTGGGTTTGAATGCACGATTTAATTAGAAAAGCAAAGACAGACATATGCATTTATAAAATAATAGCATGAATGGATATGGAAATGGCTAGATACTTATTTTAGAGTGATGTTTAGGTACAAGGCCTTTCAGCCAAAATACCAAAACAGTCATGAATAGAACTGTTAGCTTAATTTTAACCAACAAGTCTTAAAATTTGTATCCATGTTTAAAAATGTATTGATCATGTCGATTTTAATACCCAGTCTTTAGCTGAGGTATTCCAGCCAACGAATGCACTCTTTGCTTTTTCTGGTTAGTGTTGTGTCTATTCAAGACTGCATCTTTATCCCATCAACAATATTTTCCTTGAAATCGGCAATATGCATCAAAACAATCTTTACAAAGTCGACTTTTGAGAATGAGTTGAGAAAACTCATTATGATCTATTCATTAATTTTCTGAACAGAAGGAAGTTTCAGTGTCCAGTATTAATCAACGTGCAACATTTTCAGATGGTTAATCATAAGAAGCGAGTATTATTTCTCGAAACACACCCATTAAATAAATTTCATGTGTAATATTTGTGCATTATCACCCTGTCTTTTGAAATTAGCAACATGCATCATAACAGTCTTTCACTCAGCAATTAGTCGTGATGGTAAGTTGAAGTTGTGAAATCCGTCAACATGCAAATATTAAAATCAAAATGGCACTGAGAAGTTAAAATGTAAATATGTCCTGCTGGTCAAATCTTGCTTTAAATAGTACAGTCAGAATTCAGAAAATGCAAGACTGGTCTTGACACTAACTAAAATGAAATGACAGCAAGTCAGTATATTGTGTGAAATAATGGATCGATAGATGAATGAAACTGCAGACATTGGTGTATTTGAAGGATGAGATACATGTTAACAAAAACTCAATGTAATGATATAAGTAGTTTGGCCAGGTAACAGAGTATAAAACTTGCAGAACATAGAGCATTAAGAACTGAACAAAATCTAGCGTTCCCTCCCCTATATCTCTCTCCGTTTTGTATTTGATCTTAGCTGAAAGTAAGTACCTTGCACACACGAGCTTCCACAGACCAAATTTGACATAATTCAAATTAGTATCAATGGGAAAGTATTTACTGGAAGCTTCGTGATCTAATGCAGAGCCAGAGTGTGCAAGACTGTGGACACTCATTGATGCAAACTTAAGCCACTGGACTGCATTTCATGAATAATCCTATAATACTCCAAACAGGCATTTCTTCCATATAAGGCAGTTTGTATGACATCCACTTTGTTTAATGCTTTCCTATAGTAACAAGCATTACTACATGATAGCTGCAAGAGCATCCCTAACAGCACAAAACTTTGTTGATCATCGACGGTTACAAGAAAGGTCCAGGTATACAAAGGAGACATAGTGATATGTGAACCAATGGAGTAGTATGTAAAAAACGATGCAAACAATGATATCACAGCTCACAAACAAATATCACAAATACACAAGTTCAACTCTGAAAGAAAGCACATTTTTACCAAATTAGAGCGGTTTCATTTTCTTCATTGCATAATTATTTCAGTCCTGGTTGTCTAATTATCAGACAGGCCAATGGTATCTTTTTGATATCTGATTTGTTTATAGTCATTGAACACTTGGTGAAGAAATGTATTAATGTTAAAGTGTTGGATAGGTCATCGTCAGCTGAAAGCTTGCTTTGCACAGACTTCTTGAGAAGGAAAATCATATCAGTTACAAGAAAATTGACATTGCATGTAGTAACGTTTTTCTGGAAGAAAGTTTGAAGAAAATCCATTGAAAATCCCTATCATATTAAATGGTTAGAATTCTAGATTCATTAATAAGTGTCAGAGCAGAGAAAGATTCAGGAGAGTTTTTGTTACTCAGTATCGTTAAACTCATCCTCCAGCAATATAACGAGTTTGTTGATGGTATTCCAGTACTTGGTTCTGAGCAGTTTTGTCAGGTATTGACCCGTACAAGAATAGACTTGACCATTCGTTTGAAGTACACGCCAGACCTTACATATCCTAAGTGAGGAAACGTGTTTGAGACTGTTAAGGTTCTGTTAGTACTATATCATGGTAAGGCCACAGTTGAATGGGGTTTTGGTCAAAACTGATGTAGAACGTATGCATATTAAAGTGCAAACTATAAGAGCGCACATAATTGAATATGATCATCTATGAAATACTGTATATTACAACTCAGGTATGTCATGTACGCAATCTGAGTCACTTTTTTCCAGCTATTGGTGTTATTTTGGAGAATGTGATTAAACATACATCTGATTAGCATTTATTCACTTTATTTCGCTCCTTGTCCATCAAAATTCCACTCAAGATGATTGTATAAATTCCTTGAGAAATGCTTAACGGCAAATTCATTTATAAAGTACATTGACATTTTCAAATGCAGTCGCCGAACACGGTGATGCTGTTTCATCCGGTTTCTGTCGCTCTATTATGTAACAGGGAAAGCGCCTGCTGTCGGGAAGACATTGTACTACCAATAACGAAAAAGGTTATTTATAAACAAAAACTTTGGAAACCACCGCAGGAAAAAATATGGCACATAAATTCAATAAATTGGAGATAATTAAGTAACTTCGTATATATCTTATGTATGATATGTCGTTTCTTATATTTCATTTCGTACATAATGCCTATTTTCCCCACACAAATATCTTCCTTCGTACACCTAAGAGATAGTAGAAATGCAGCTGTCAAGTCAGATTTATTTTGGTTGAATTTTGCATTATGCTAAATTATAATTTTGAAATGTCGTATGTACAAGTTAAAAATAAAACTTACAAAATAATTGCATGTTACTGTTCTATCCCATTCATGGTTGAAATTTCATGAAGGAGATGAATGAAGATGCGCGCCACTTCTGGTTTCAAGTGACTATACCTTGTTTCCCACTGCACTAGTAATAGTTCAATCCATAATCAACTTTCTTTTTTGACCTAGTCTGATGCCGAACTACCATTGTAATAATTCATGGCGATCGATACTTTTTGTTTAGAATTGTTATGACAATTAATGTGCAGATCACTAAAAATTAACATCTGAATAAACTTTGTTATAACTATATTAAGATTAAATTTTAAAACTAAAAATTACTTTTTAATTTATATCAGTAAATGTTCTTAAATGACCCGTGTGACTTTTACTCTAGGAATAATGAATGTACCAATTACAAATTTGCCCTACAGAAGAAGAAGAAGAAGAAGAAGAAGAAGAAGAAGAAGAAGAGAGAGAGAGAGAGAGAGAGAGAGAGAGAGAGAGAGAGAGAGAGAGAGAGAGAGTAACGTTCCCACCTCTATCAGCTATATGCTGCCACGTTCCCAGCTCCATCCGCTAGATGCTGCCACGTTCCTAGCTCTATCAGCTATTTGCTGCCACGTTGAACAACTCTCAGCCTTATGCTACCAGCCCTTCCAGCCCAGCCCATCCAGCTATAAATAGCCCTTCCAGCTATAAATTGCCCAAAGTCGCCATCGCATTACACTGAATAAACGTTACTTAAAAGATAATATACACTTCTCCTAAATCATACCCATACAGACATGAACTAAACATTGCAAACATTGGATATTTAAGGTAGCTTTAAAATTTTTTCAGTCATATCGCTGCGATGTCTGCAGTGGGTAGTTTATATTAATGTCTAGCACTGGGGCATCATCCTGCAGACATGCAGCATGATGTCCCACCCACTCACATTATCCTGACACCAGGGTGACCAGTCCTAGCCGTAACCAAACGAGGCAGATGTTAGTACCATTATTATTAGCCTTTGGTATGATTTGGCCGGGGTTCGAACACTCGACCTTGAGCATCTGAGGCAGACGTTCTAACCACTTAAGCCACCGTATCGGTCCATGTGATAAGTAAAAGAGAATGCATATCCCACAAGGGTTTATGAGGTGGGACTCTGTTTCGATTTTGTTTCATCTGTTTTACATGTAGAACATTCCATACTAGCGGTATCAAGAAATAAAGAGGTTGGATATGGGGACTTGTACACTGAAGAGCGAACAATACACTTATGTCAGTTAAATATATGAAGCAAATTAGATTACCCATCCCCAAAAGCATTTTAAAAATTAAATACATTTGTGTCTGTTTCGGATGAAAACGTTTTCAAATTTGTATAAAGCTTTAATTAAGGAAAAACTCTGAATTTCAAAGTTCATATTTGTATAGCTCCTTTTAACAGTTTTTTTTTCTTCACATATATGAGAAACAGTCTAGTTTCATCAGATATCCTAACACTAGGATATTTTTTTTCATGGATATACTTATAACGTGGGGGATGGTGCAGGTCCCATACTTTTCTTTTAACAAGTCCCTCCAAATTTGGCTAGTAAGATCTGAATATAAAGAAAATCCCAAGCAAAATTAGCGAATTAGGCCTTGATATATAGCTTGCAGTATTATGCAAAATATTCATTTCCCTGAAATCTGTACAATCTTCATGAAATTTGCAAATTCTATGTTAAATCTTTCTTAAAACGAAACAAAATATTATAACAATATAAGATGAAATATCGATCTATTAAAATGATTGTAATGTCTACTGGAAACAACACTTTAAGAAATAAATGCCAATTAAATAAGTGTTGTCAAGTAAGATTAGTGTTTTTCTTTTAATTTGGTTTTAGTGTAATCATTGTAAATGCAACATGTCGCTTTGCATTCAGATGTTAAAAGTATCAATTAGCTATCACAGTAAGGCCAGCGAGCTTTTCCACGAGAACCTAATAGGTAATGTTTATTGTAGTTTTACTATCACCAAAAATTAGAGCTGTTTTATATTCACATATTAATAATTATCTCTTTTGTTTCATAGTACATAAGAGCTTAGAATTAAAAGAAAGAGTTGAAAGGCGTGCAGATTTTATCTGCACTGTGGTCACGGTTCAATGCTCAGTCTGTAAATTTCTGCACACTATTGTAAATATAGTTACATAAATAACATAACTAAAGTATCGAACATTGACCGGTGGTGTATTTTATTCATTTACAGTATTATCAAAAGATAGCATGAAAGCCAAGCGAAATGCATACTCGGTGCGCGACATATAGTTTGTTGCACATGTTGGATTCCTTATGTAGAAACGAGTTCCAAAGCGCTCAGAGGATTGATCAAGGATGAAAAGAAATGTGCTGTTGCTTTCAATCAGAGCAACACTTATTTTATTGGTAGAACAAAGACAATCTATTTTCAACGTATATTTTCTCAAACAAAATGCCCATCATTTTTTTTTATAAAAAAAAATCTTACTTTGGTCTGAGTAATATATGGCACTAGAATGATTGCACACTTGCATACATGAATTCAGATTTAATACACATTGTTTTCGCTGGGTAACTTGTGATGGGTGTTAAAACCATTTGGAGTAATATTTTTTATTTTGTTATCTTTGAGAAAGTGATTATCATGAAAGTATAGGTATTTAAATCAGAATAGCAAACAAGATCATTATAAAAGTTATTTATTGACAATTACTTACAGCGCGAAAGAGTATTTAAACATTTAACCCTTGCATTTATACCTACCTACCAATCTATATGTCTGCCTGCCTACCTACCTACCTACCTACATACATACGTGCATGCAAGTGTTCACACATACATACATGCATGCATGCATGCATGCATAAATGCATACATACATGCATGCACAAAAACATTCATACATACATACATAAATGCATGTGTACATACATACATACATACATACATACATACATACATACATACATACATACATACATTCATACATGCATGCATGCATGTGCACATACATACATACAGTTGTAAGCATAATTAACCAGAAAGAAGCGTCCGAGGCAAATGAAATTTGCTTAAATACACATGTATATGAACTGACTATATTTTTGTCTCATATAAATGAATTGCTAGTTTAATAGTTGGTCTGGTTTAATAGTTGGTCTAGTTTATACTTTTGCTTTTAGAGTTTAATTCTTGTATTGATTACAATTTGAACAAGAAAAAAAACTCACCTCAAAGCAGATCTTTTTTTTCCCTGAATAAACGAAAAGATTTGACGACCAACATTAACACTTATCCTGCCTTATTCCAGATAATCTCAATCTGCTAGAAAGATTGCTATGCCAATTTGATGGAGACCCTGTGAAATTTGATTTCTTAAACCCCTCACAAGTTGATGCCGAAGGAAATGGACTGTTCCACCTACTCGCTAAGTGCAAATTTAGCAACAAAGCCTTGGAGGCCATAAAAATGCTTTGTGCACGACATCTTGATCCAAGAGTACTTAATTATCAGGGAAAATTACCTGTGGATTATATTAAAAATGCACACGATAAACGAAAACAATTCCTCTATGTTGATGTTTGTACAGAGGTGGCCAAATTGGAATGCGATTCCACAGAAACAAACAGTGCTGCCAACGGAAAGGAAGCCCAGATAAAAATTGAGGAAGAAACAAAAGCTAATATCAGAGAAACAGTAAAGTCTTCAACGGGGAGAAATAATCGAGAAATAATTGAAGGAATGATAGAAGTCCTGAAGAAAGGAAAAGTTGAAGCGTCTGAGAAAACCTTTTACCTGGCATTGCCAGAACGGGATATTTTTCAAGTGCGGATGCCAAGTGATCGCACAGAAGCAAAACTGGAGACAAGAGAGGAAGATGTTGGAACTTCGTTCGGGAGAAAATCGGGGAGTAAGTCTGAAAATAATGTAGATAGATTTGTTGTGGAGGCAAATAAAGGTCATGAAAATGACGAAACATCGAATGAGGCCATTGAAGAGACTGCAATTGATGCCTCGGTATGTACATATTAGTGCAACATTCTGAAATACTTACAGTAAATTATTTATTTTGTAATTATTGAAATAGTTCATTGGCTACATAAAATGATATGGCTTACAACGACCTAAAACTTCACCACCATGTACAGCCCGCTGCTTGATAAATTAGTAAAAATTCATTTTATGTCTGGATATAGTTGATATATTGCTCCTTGGTCTTTTGGGGTCTTTTTTTTCTACTGCATGTTTTAGATGTTGACGTATGCCTAGAGCATCTATACACCAATGGCACGATTCATTTTGTTGCTTATGCTATCGTCCTTTGTCCAGTCTTCATAATCTTCATAATATGTTATCAAAGATGAAAAAATATTCGATGGACAAATTAAAAACAAACATAGCACATATCATTTTCAATCAATGCCAATCTTCCATTAAATAAAGCAGCCATTTCTAAAATCGTGATTTTATTTTATTCTAAAATCCGATTTACTCTTGTAAACCAATGGTCAAAATTAGGTCAAATTTGACAAACATAAATTAAATTGATACAAACAATGCATGTTCTCAATAAAACAATAAGTATCAAACTTTCGTGCATGTCCTGAACAGAAGTGGCCCAAATTTTACAGAACAGATTTTGAAATGAAAGCCTTTCTAAATTGTACTATGATCGCTGATTTGCTGCCAATCATGGCTACTGTTACTAAATTTGGAAAACTTTCTAAGCATTTTCAGAGGTGAACGTAAAGCTTGGAGCACATAATTGTTACACACACACACACACACACACACACACACATATATATATATATATATATATATATATATATATATATATATATATAGAGAGAGAGAGAGAGAGAGAGAGAGAGAGAGAAGAGATCACTCGCTGAGTCCACAATTTTCCTTGCGATTTGTTTATGGGACTACTATTAAAGCTTCTTTGGTCCTCAGTGGTGACCACAGATTTGCATCGAAGGTCCCATCTAGGCGATTATGATAGCGGATATTTCGTTGATAATTCGGCCTTCAAGAATTAGGACCTGCATGGATTCTAGCATGGCATGTTGGATGGACACAATAATGCCGCATTTTGGGAGGTCCTTATGGTATGGTTCCTTCAGCAATGTTAATCATAAATCAGTTTCCCGGAGACTAAAACCATAATGAACGCGTTTCAAGCATGGCGGAAGACATTCTGTGGAAAGGACATGTTCTATCTATCGTAATTTGCATTATGCTCAAATTCAATAATCTCTGCCTATTGGATTCAAATTATTCTGGGCGGGAAGAAAGATGTCGTCATTGATATATCCACACATCCAATTTCTCCAAATCATGAAGAAATCTGAACTATTAGCGGATTCGGTTCCAGAGCATGAGCTAATTTAAGCTAAGTTGTCTCTTCACCCCTTTATATTCCGACAGATATGCAAGTGATTGGTTGAACACATATGGTGCCTTTTCTGGCAAAGTGGAATGAGCAATTCCAGCTTCATATCGAAACAGATTGGATGTCGGCAATATCGTATATCGTTATATTTCTTTATTTTAATATTTATAAAATTATTATTTCTACATAAATATATTATATAGAGAAATATATAACTTAAACCAATGTATAATTCCAATAGCTCATGGTTTCTTAAACTTGCATATTTATTCCTGTTCAGAATCAACGTAACGATCAATTACTTATAAAAGAACAAATCAGCCATTAGCTTGCAATTGGTTGGGAATATTATCTCTCCTTTAAATACATTTTATCTTGTCTACAGAAAATTACATTAACGATACTCCTTGGTTTTTTATATCCTATCTTGTTTATATGTCTACATGTAAGGAGATATATATATATATATATATATATATATATATATATATATATATATATATATATATATATATATATGTATTGGCGAATAACTACTTTCAAGTGCACTGAAACCATCAAGGCATCGCTTTTATGACGAAATGATTAAGATAAATACAATAAACTGACAACAAAGAGTACAAAACTACGTATTAGCCCCAACGCTTTCCACTTAAACGGAAATAGGAAAAACTTTAAATTACAAGTTTTATTAATTATTTCTATTGGAATTAAAGGTTGAAAATTGTTTGGTGTTTACTAGTTCGCTTCAACTTGGCTGTTGATGCTCTACGCTAGTTTTTATCACCATCTGTTTATATTCAAACTGGTGTGACCATAAAATAATCCTGAATTAGGTAGGAGAGTGACCAATGAGCGAAATGAAAGAATTGTTTAAATTAAAGTGTGCTGTGGTTACTCTTTTTCTAGTTTCCTTTGTTTGGGTGATCTAAAGCAGCGTATCTAGTAAGATTCCTTTTCTTTTCTGGTTTCAAAACTCCATATTGGATATTGGATTATTTAACTTACCCATTTCCTAGTGATGGGATTCTAACTAAATTTTAAACTCGGTCGTCGTTTCTTCAGAATCAATTGATTTCACATGTTAGCAAATGCTGTATATATTTTGTATATATTTTTACAAATATACACATCACAGAGTCATAAAAAATACCAATTATGATCACGTGATTATCTTACAAAAGCTCGTGATACAGTGATGAACTGTTTCATGGTGACATTGTACAAACAAACAAAGTATTCCAAAGCAAGAAAATTTGAATGATTTATAATCGGTTATTAAAAGTTACAACCGCATTATTAGTTATTTGGCCTTTTGATCAATCTTCAGTTAGTTTGACTAATTGTCACACCACTACCGTGTCTTTCAGGTATTTGATAATTTGGCCTGGGAGGTGCAGTGCACGTTCGAGTTTTGGAAGAAGATGCGGGACAAGCACATTACACCGGACATGAAGTTACGGATTATTCGAAGGATCCAACTTTTGGCCAGTGGGGAATGGCAGCCAAGCCTATGTAAAAAGTTGACAAACGTGCCACCCAATCTACAGCTTTATGAATTGAAAGTGTCTAAAGGTATTTTGCACCCGAGGTACTGTTTTCTAGTCATGGGAAATTCTTTTAATCCTTCGTAAGAAATTTAAAATAATTCCCAATTTTGAAAACTTGAAAAACGATTTGTTTTATCACTGGCATCTAACCATTGCTTTTTGATTAAATCAGACCGAAACAATATCTAAACATTATTGGTACATCAATTTAAAAAAAGGTATTTATGACATTCCTCTCAAAGTCATGTTGTTCTGTTTTGAATGAATTAGGTAGTATTTTAGTTATACACAATGTCTTTCGAATTTGTGCAATGGGTGTGAAACCTCTACACTACCCCATTGCTCATCTGCGCCCAGATATCTTGCAAACCCGTTTCCAACATGATAAAACCATTGACTCCCGTGCTTAAGCTCTACTGGTCAGATATTCTAGTTGGTCCTAATTCACAATATTTCTGCTTGAATATCCATTGTCGCCAAAATAGCATCCATTTTTAAAATGTTCTTATAGTATCTAGCTGGTCTGAAATAAAAATGATATAAAGTGCTGCTAAATATGCCCATCATAGTCGCCATCTTGCAAATCGTATCTAAACTCATCTAAATTGAATGTAAAAATCTACATAATTATGTTTTTAAACAGTGGACTTCTTGTGAAAATTAATTGGTCTTGAAATGAAAATGGTTCCAATCGTACATCCACATGGCTGCCATGACATCTGCCCTGAAAATATTGACGTTGGTAATCCCCTTGAGTGGATAGTCATATTGAAATGGGCTTTAACCAAGTGACTTCTAATGATGTCTGATTGGCCCTAAATGAAATACATCCATCCGTATCTACTTTGTAATTGGTGTTCATTTGCTTTAAACTGGTAACACAAATGAAGACATGGACATTGACATAGATAAACTGTCACAAAGAATATTTAATACTCAGATATTTCAAACGTTGAAATTTAAATTTTTAAAAATCTGTTTAAGTTAATGAATTATACAATAAAAATATATAAATAAATTATATATATACCTGAGTACCGAAAAAGGACTGCATTCTTTTGTGTGTCATGACTAGGGCATTGAGGACATTGTGAAATTTAAAGTAAATAAAGGTAATAAATATAAATTTATCAGGCTCTGGCTTTCTTTGACAACGTTTGAGGACTTAAACCGATACTACTCCTGAAGAAAAGTCATAATAGCTTGGGATTTTCACCAGAAAAAGCCCATACGATTTCTAGTTGGTTTTAAGGAAAACATGGGTGCTTGCAGTATTTACATCTAATATTAAGATCACTGCTGATATCTTGAGAATGTTATTATCGCTACGCGTTCTGAATTGAAACAAATGGAAAATGTTCTTTCACAGAAGAAAGAAACATATATACTTGGCGATATAAATAAGGACCTTTTCAATACTCAGATAAGGAACAACTGGATGGAATTTATTGAATCATTAGGCCTAGTCCAGCTGGTAAATGAACCCACAAGGGTAACAGAAAAATCAAGCACTCATATTGATCACATTTATACCAACCTACCAGGCAATGTGGCTTGTGATAATGTATCGAATGTTCGTCTTAGTGACCACTATCCTACTTTCTTGACAAGAAAGGTTAAATGCAAGAGAAATAAGAAATATACACACAAAACTATCACTTACAGATCGTTCAAAAATTTTAATGAAGAACAATTTCTCAATGACCTATATAAAGTTCCATGGAATAGGATCCAAATTTTGGATGACATAGATGAAGCTCTGACGGTCCCAAAAATATGGAAAACTGCAAAGTAACTCCTATTTCCAAATCTGGTTCTAAGGATGATGGTGAGAACAAGTTAATCGCAATGCTACCAAACTTGTCAAAATTGATTGAAACACATGTCCATGACTCGTTCATGTCATATTAACCAAACACTTGCTGTTACATCCTAATCAATCAGGCTTTAGGCAGAAACATTCATGTGAGACTGCCTTGATCTCCCTAACTGATAAATGGCTTTAAGCACTTGACCATGGTAGAATAATATGATCTGTATTTGTAGATTTCAAGAATGCTTTTGACATGGTGGATCATGAAATCCTTTTGAAGAAACTGAAAATCTACCAATGTGATGAAAGCACCGTTAGATGGTTTACTTCATACTTAAGTGAGAGAACACAACATGCTTATATAAATAATGTTCTGTATGAACCTGGAACAATTAGATATGGAGTATCAGAAGGCTAAATTCTAGGTCCATTACTATTTATTTTATTTACTAATGACCTACCACTTTTACTAAGGGACTCAATATCATCAACAGATCTCTATGCAGATGACACAACATTGTCAGACATCCAAAACACAAAGCATGAACTTGAATTTCTTTACAGGATGCCCTAAACAAACTGACAACTGGTGCATATGCAATGTCATGGTGGTAAGTACTGGGAAAACTAAAATATTACTTATCTCAACACGGCAAAAAAGGGCAAATCTTGGTAGTGATGAACTGTGTCTGACATGGAAGGATAAAAATGTGCAAATGGTCTGTCATGATAGACTACTTTGCTTTTGGTAGATAATAACCTATCATGGACTGAACATATCAAACATACCAGTAAAAATGTCAATTCAGGTTTATGGCTTCTCAGTAGGATAAGACATTTGCTCCCTGAAAGGCACAGAAAAATATTGTATAACAGTTACAACCCTATTTAGAATACTGTAATACAGTAAGGCGTAATTCAAATGATAAAAACATAGCAAAGCTGGCACATCTTCAAAAGAGAGCATTTGGGCTAATATCAATCCAGAAAGAAAGGAAGGAGAATTGAGTTGGTAAGTTAAACATATTACCCATTAAAGGCCGAATCTGTTTGAGAAAAGCCAGATTGATGTACAGGATATCCAATAATAGTGCTCCTCAATACTAACAATCACTATTCCAGTATAGGCTACCTGGTAATACTCCCCACCTGCGATCCATGTCTACCAAACAGTATAAAATTCCAAAACCAAATAAGGAATTATTTTTAAAAAGTTTCCAGGATTCTGGAACTTTGCTCTGGACTAGTATTCCAGTCGAGATTAAAAATGACCACTCTATTTCCTTGTTCCAAACCCAATATATCCAGTGGCTTCAGAGATGCAGCTAAAATAAATGAATTCCTTTGTATGAGGGCCTCAAGGTAAATTAGTTCTTAGCTAATTGTGTTACCCTCTTTAAATAAAGCCATTATTATTAGTGTATGGTCGTATTAGCATGGGTGTTTACTAAATATGAAAAGACTTTTTACGATGTGTAGTTGGCAATAATATCAAGTTGTTCCCTTTTGATGTCTAATAAAGGCACCACAGCCACCATCTTGGAATGGTTAGAACTACTACTCTTAAATTCATGATCATATCGTGGAAGTGTTATTAAAAGACTTTATAAAATGTCTAATTGGTTTTACGGAAACATGTTGTCGATATAATGTTTAAGATGGCTGCCACATGAGCCGTGTTGAAAGTCTTGTAATCATCATAACTTGTGAACAAAAGTATATTGGTGTCTAAATAAAAGTGATGTGAATTTGGCCGTGAATTTGACCTCTGTAGCGATGAACATTTTGAATATATTATCTAAACTCCTCCAAATTAAGGTCTATATCAACATTGGATTTTCTGTTGTACATTTTTTTATGATACCTATTTGGTCTTGACAAATGAAAACGACGCCAATCGTACATCTGATATGGCTACTATGAGTGCAGTCTTGAAAATATTGCTGCTGCTATTCCCCTGAGTAGATGGTCATATTGACATATAATTTTAACCAAACAGCTTCTACGATGTCGGACTGGCCTAATGAAATTGGAGAAATCTTACATTATGTCCACCACTGTAGGTAATTTGAAATTGTTATTATTGCTGAAGAATAAATTAGTTAAAAAGCTATGGTTTCTTGTGATTCCTGTAAATTCTCCCAGCCAAGCGCCAGTCCGATCGAAGTAATCTTGGTATAAATTTAATAAAGAAATGAAGAGTTAGACATTGACATTACAGTAAAACTGTTTAGTGAAACCTCCAATCACAATGATAATATAATATTCACACATTTAAAATGTCGAAATGTCCAAATATGGGTTTACGTTAATGTATTATTAAACTGAAGTATATAAATAAATCATATAGACCTTTATACCGAAACAAGACTGTCTTGTCGTTATGTCTAATGACAAAGCATTGAGAATATACTGAAGTTGAAAGGACAAAGGAAATGGATGTAATATATACTTACTCAGCTGGACATACCGGTTTTGTTTTGACAACATTTGAGAACCTAATCGTTACTGCCCCTGAAGAAAAAGTCACGTATTTTGAAGACTTAAAATGGTCCTTTCACATGATTAATATATTAATTGTCTCCAGATGAATACTATTGATGAAAGCTGCCAACATAACTCCAATATGTCTTTGCCCCTGACTAATGTGTGGGCTGTTCCTAATAATTTGCAGTGACATAATACAATCAACTCATACATTGTAGTAGACATTTTCTGTTCTGTCCATTTAGTTTACCAATATCCAGATCTTGTATTCCGGACAGTGCAGTTGTTTTATGCCAGTTGTGTTTGTTAGTGCATATAGTATGGAATTGTACGTAATCATTGCCATACACTGTCCTTGAAGAATGTTGGTTCATGAGTGTAATTGTAGTTGGTAGTTATATCTTTCTGTCAATAACTAGAACGCATCTAGGTCGATAGGCATTGACAGTAGCGAGGACACAAGATATCAACGGTATGATGATCATTAAGTTTCCTGGGGTGGTGCTAGCAACTTTTTTAAGGCAGCAGAATAAAACCTCTTTTATCCCACTCTAATATTCATACTGTGGAGTTTAATACTAATGGCTGCTTGACTTGATGAAGTAAAAACGGTTGATAATCATTTGATGATAGACTTTTGATACAAAAAATGACCATTATCATTGACAAATTCTAGCATCCGTGTAGTTCACGTTGTCTATGTCTCACTATTGACGAGGCAGTCGGCTCAGGTAGTTGCAGCCTCTCCTGCTAAGTCCTCCTTCTGCCTGATGTCCAAAAGGTGCCGAAGAGACTTTTTTAATGGCTTGATAGGGCCTAAAAGATAAATTGTTCATTTCCAGGAGAACAAAAGGTTAGCCGCTTTGTTTTTGGGACGCTCCTCATCTGCCTAGTAACCCCATTAAGTTTGATCTGTCCAAATGGGAACCACTAACGGAAGTGGTGGAGAGAGTGCGGCACACATTTATATTTTGGAATTTTATTCCCAGATCTTCCTGGTTTACAGACAGGATGGAAATATTATGACACCCTATCGAACATTTTCATTCACCAAGTTTTATTTTGTTAGGAAAAAAAAAAACACCTCAAGATACAAGTGTCCACCGCAGTCAGGAATTCTGTGTCCTCACCTTCTCATTTCACAAAAGTTTATGTTTGTTGTTTGAGCCAAGAGGGCGTTCAATTTTGGATTCTTCCTCTTATCATCCTGGCTTCTGCTACCAGATTTTTTTTTTTATAGGGTGTTGAACGTCATGGTAGCTTATTTATGGTCGTTACTCGGACCACATCAGAAAGCATTCTGATGACTGATTGATGCAGCGGTATTATAAAAGCTCTTTTGTGGAACCTGTCATTCTATTGGAAGCCAATGGTTTGTCGAGGTCTGGTTCACAACCAGGAGATCCGTGATCTGATCCCTTGCCAGCATTTCATTCATGTTCGGATACATTATCTCTCATATCAAGGATTAGTTTATGTTTCTTCTGACAGAATCTCCAAAGTTAGATTGTTTAAAAGGCTTTGTCATCTGCTCAAACTTGTGTTTATGGACTCTTAATGCGAAAGTGTACATTTGTCCCCAGGAACACTTTCTCTGCCTCACTAGTTTATGCCACTATCAAACTGGAGACCTCGCGAGGATTCACTCTAAACTCGAATCCCCTTGGAATAAAAACTTCATCACCGTTGGTGGCAAAATCAGGACGAATTTATGGTAGAAATTTAGAAACAGGCCCCGGAACCTCACTCCGTCCGTTAGACTAGTATCTTAGATTCAGAATGGGGTGCACCTGTAGAAACCAAGGAGTAGTCCCATGATGGCCTGTGATGTTGTGAAGAATCTTCCTTTCAAATCATCAATCGTGAAATGGACTCTGGTTTTCTAGTACTACAATGGTGGAAACTGCATAAAACATACCTTTCTATATCAGACATTAAGCGTGCATGCATATCCAACCTATTTTCTTGGAAATATATAAATTTCTTTGTTGGACGTTTTTCTTTGGAGGTCATATTCAGAGTTAGCATTTCATGTAACACTATTATCCTGGAGGACAGCCTGCGTTCACCAGTATCGTTTGATTTGCTGGTATATACCCAAAGGAAGTATCAGCTTTCACTGCATAATGAACCCTCTTGCAGATCAATTCACTGATTGTTCTTCTACATGGCTGGTTAATTTCTAACGACCTTTTCTCCAAGATCAATTTGTGATCTATGTTGCCACCTGCATTAGCCAGTCTAGGAGACAATTGATTTACAAGCATGCGATGGCAAGTATTGAATATTCAGTAGTAGGCGAAGTAGTACATGTAATAATCCCATCTGCATTTCTATAACTGCAGTTGCTGATTGGTTTCGTTTAGGAGGTAAACGGCGGTTCAGTGCCCACCATTAAGGGCTGTTGGGCAGCATTCATGAATACTCTTTAAAAAAAAACAACGGAGGAAAAAAAAATTGTTTCCTTGTCAACTTATAATTCATGTTGATAACTATTAATTTACAGTCAAACGAGTATGATTTTAAGAGAATGAACATAGTGAAATGCAACTTGTTTGCACAATATTACTCCAACAATGTATTCTTAAAGCAGTAATTGTTTTATTTGAGCAAATAAATATTGATCCAATAATCTTGGTTCTTGCTTTTTATTCCTCTCCAGTTACTAAACGAGTATATACATATTCGAAACTTAGTCTGAGCAAAATAGTATAGCTTCTTAAATTTCGTAAACGTTTGCAAACATGCTGAATGATGACACAAAATCAAGAACAATTTGCATTATTTATTTGTAGAAATAATCTAGGTACTCTTGAATTGAGAGAAAAATAATCTTAAACAATCTCTCACCTACCCATACCCTTAACATATTATAATTACCCAAATTGATAAATAAAATCCTTAAAACTTAAATTGCAATCAAAGACCGCTTTGGTAACCTAGTGCTTAGAGAATCCGCCTTAAATGCGGTAGGTCCCGGGTTCGAATCCCGGTCAAGTCATGCCAAAGACTTTTAAAAATGGTACTAATTGCTGCCTCACTTGGCGCTCATCAATAAGATGTTAGTATTAGGACTAGTCGGCCTGGTGTCCGGATAATGTGACTGGGTGGGACAACATGCTGCATGTCTGCGGCATGATGCCCCAGTGCTAAACATCATTATAAACTGTCCGACTGCAGACATCGTAGCAGTACGACTGCAAAAGTGTAAAAGCTACATTAAAAATCCAAATATATCACACACACACACGCACACACACACACACACACACACACACACACACACACACACACACACACACACACACAATTATAATCAAAATATTTATAATTCCATTTTTGCCTCCTACCCGGTAAGGCATGTAAGTGTGGTTTGATTCTTGTTATAGTAAATATTTATGTCATTTTACCTGATACGGTATCGCAAGATGTGCTTGGTGGGAAGAACAAACAATGCATGACCAGATGGGCTGATCGGTGACGAAATTAACAGATAGAGGACATTACAGAGTTCTTTAAATTGTCTAACAAAAGTAATTTGCTTTCAAGCAGAAGGTATTCCTCAGGGTTTGCTATCCTTGTCCTTGGGAATCCTGAAATAGCCTAATAGAAATAGCATAATAGCAATAGCATAATAGCAATTTATAATAGCAATAGTATAACAGCAATAGTATGATAGCCATAGCATACTAGAAAGAGCATACTAGCAATAGCATAATAGCAATAGTATAAGAGCAATATCATAATACCAGGCTTTGACATAACACAAATTAGGGTATACCACAGCTACGTCATGGCTCCAAATTGTTCACCACATATCCGGATGGTTCAGCATGATGTAGGATTAGGCAAAGTTTTAGTGTGTGGCCAATGTATTTAGATTGATTAGGACAACTAACGGGACTTAAATCGGTTGATTATTGAATTGGAATCATAGCAGTATTCACTTCTTTAGTCCTAACATATATTGTTATGTAGTCTCTTCCTGTTAACTGTACAACTTGCAGCTAACTTGTTTATTATCTTAATTAAAACTATTAGATTTAACACGAAGAAATAAGTTAATTATATGAGCGCAGCGTTAGTAATTATGAAGTGTTAATTTTGTTTCATTTCGATGAACAGTTTGTTTATTCAACTTGGGTCTACCTTACTTCCAATTGTCAAACATTTAGCAGGTCATTATAACAGCATTATCTGCTACATCAAAACATAGCCCACTTCCAGTATAAGGAAAACTGTACCGAACAGATCACAAACAATGCTGAGTCATTCTTGAAAATGGGAAGGCAACTAACAGGTATCCAGATACATTATTTCATGGTAAAACAAGTCAGACTTTAGGGACTGACAAATTAATTTCTGGGGGAGGGTAGTAGGGCTGAGCCTCGGGGATTTTCGGATCAAGGATATCATTCCTTTTTCATCAAGGTAATATTTCAACTCATATATAGAATATGATAGGTTATTTTGTTTCTTTAAATCAGAACAATAATTTATGTTTAAAAAATATTTTAGCAACCCACCCCCACCCCAGTCCGTAACTATATTCAATAAACAACATGTTTTATAGTTAGGTATCGATCAGAGTTGGACTTATATCAAACTATTTAAACTGAAAACGGTGTTTGTCTATGACAGAATGTAAAGAATTATTGCTATGGTTTATTGCAATATGGAGAATATATGATTTATGCTCTGTATAGAATATATTATTGATTGATATGTGGAGAAAATATCATGAGTGTCCAATTGGCACGCCACCGACTCGTGCTTAGAGATTGAAACTAGTTGCCTAGAATCTTGCAGTCTTTCATATTCAATCATTCAGTTATTACATATCCTTAAAAGAATATGGGGGAAGTTTAAGAAAGCTTATTGTCTCAATTAGCGTATTTCGTGCTAGATCTCTTATTAATGTTCATTAGTTAATGTCCCATGTTAGCAGAAAATGTCAAATTGCCGTTGATTTCTAACAGCGAATAATAATATTTCAAATGTTAATTTGATGTTTACTATTGCTCAAACATAGTTCCGATATGCCGGCCATTTGCAAAATAATTTTGTTTAATATGCAATACAAAACTCATCAGTTAAATCATTATCTCCGCCTGATACCTTTACGCGACATGAAGCAATACCCTATTTCCGAGTTCTGTAGTATCAACAGCATTCATGATACACCAATGCGGGTGGTTTAACTGAAAAAAGCAGAACGATGTAGTCGCATGATGATACCAAAATATATAGACTTTCTGCTCGGCTTAAAAAAGACAGTAGAAAACATAATTTTGACATCCAATATTTTTCAGAACAACAATGATCAGTTTCAGAACGGATTTTATATACGGATTTTAGACCTTTTCGCCTTAGATCTAAATCAGATCGTTCTGAACTGCATTTGGGTAGATGAACGTTTGCAAAAAAGTTGAATAGATTTCATATTCGGAGTATCATGTGGCCAAGGCAAAGCCAGTTTTCACTCTCGTCCCAATTTCCGGTCAAAATGGCTGATTAAAAACAACTTCATTAATACACCAAAGCATTCAGTTACATGAATGTGTCTTGGAAACAGATGTCTTTAGATTTGGTAATAAGTAACTTCAATTGATTTTCCCACCCCGGTTTAAGCGAAATCAAAAGAATTTCCAGATTGTAATGACTTACGCAACCACCCCACCCCCAAGTGGCATGACAGCATTAGAAAATTTGATCTCATGAATATCACAGTCTCATTTCATATATATTGACCTTGGAAGTATATCAGTATATCTATATTTATTAAAACTTCCATTTCTTTCAATGATTGCTAACATATGCTTTGTGATAAATGGGTTGTGTTGTTTCTCTTCTACATTTTTTGTTACTATTAACCACGTAAATATCTAATTACATTTTCTTTTGTAAAACCAACAATTATGACTGAACCTAAAAGTCATATTCTCCGGAATTTATAAAATTAGAATTGAAACATTTTTTATTTAAAATATCGTACTTTCAATTCATGTTCTTGATTGCGCATTTTACAACGACTAAATAAATTTGAAAAAGAAGTAATCAGACTGAGGCCACATAGCTTGGATGTATCGATTTCGAGGCTGTTAATAATATTTGGGTTTTTGCATTTGTAATTGTTAGGACAATATGCTCACAAACTAAGTAGCCGAAATACGCAAAATCAACAAGATTGTAAAACTTAGCATAATTTAATTGTCAATGTTATAAAATCAAAATCTAAGAGGAACTTTCAGTATTATGAATTGAATCCAAAACAGTCCTGAAAAAGTTATATTCAAGTCGAAAAGAATCCAGATTTCAGGTCCTCAAATGTACAGGTCAGCCAACAGTCCGGATGTGTCAAAATGACATTGCTCAGAACGTCTTTGAATAATTCACAATTGTCCCAGAATATTTTAGTCCAATTAGCACTGTTTATCTCCAGCCAAAAATTCAAACAGATGTTTGTTCTCACATGATATCTAAACACAACATTAAATATGTCTACAGACATGTTAAAACATGAACCATAGAAATAAGAATGAAAACATTTTCCAGCTCTAATACTTATGTACAAGCGTAAGAGGTGAAAACGCATTTGCAACTTCTAGCCACTTGACATTTTGCAAATATCCCAAATCGTAAAACAACCTACCTGACCCGACCTATCCAATGGGAAAGAGCCTAATTCTTCTAAGAACTCAGTGACTGACCTGTCCAATGTAAAACAACCTCAAATTTGTAAACATAGTTTAATAATAATATTATTATTAGTGATTGTATAAATCTACTTATACACCTATTTATAGATTACTTATACACCTATTTACAGATCCTTCGCGATCTACACTCTTAATATTTTATGGTAGAACCCATAACCATACACACACTTTAGCTATAGATAATCACTACTATATAGGGATGAATGAAACTTACAACAATGTAGATATACATAACTTTATACATAATGTATAGAAACGTGTTGAAGAAAAATAGCATTGATAGCAAATGTTCTTCCTTAGAAAAATGATGTATATTTGGCCAGAACAATAATGGGTTAATCATGCAGTTTGATTGTTAGCATTAATGTTCTCTATTAATAGCTGTTTAAGTTAGCGTAAAAGAATGTCCTGATGAAAAAGTCGTATCAGGCAAGTGAAATGTTTGCTTGTATCCAACTGAGTTCAAGAAAAAGAAATTATCCAATATTCTGGCAGTTTGGAGGCTTGTTTTGGATTTTGTGGCTGGTACTATTCACTCTTTATAAAACGTAGCCCATTTTCAATATAATTGAAAAGTCTGTTCACGCAAACTTGTTTGGATATGAAACTTAAGTGATATTTACTGATAATATGTATATGCATTATTTTAGGAGGCCGGGTCATATGGGAGCTTGCAGTTGCTTTTTCTCCTCGCCTTAATGATATGGCAGCACAACACGTGCCACGGAAAGAGGATGGTGCCTTCAATCCGGTAATAGGTGGAAGGATGTACTCAGAAATCATCCGCATCTGGGACATTATTCTTGACCATGGGAAACTAAATAGGTATGTAATAGTATACACGTCTTTAGTCCATGTTACCATCTAGAGTCACACACATTAACTGGTATATTTGTTTTATATTGTAATGCATGGATGCTTAGTTGCTTTCATGTGAAGCTTTAAAAACCAAATTGGGGCTTATAGTAAGATCCTCCCCAGTCTCCATCTCTTTTTATCAGTACATTGGTAGGGATCATTTTCGGACCTTTAACTCTTCCAGCCAAAATCATGAGATTCGGACAGCAGATTTTATCTTCTTTGGTTTAGCATGGGTGAGATCTATTTATCCCTCATTCCAGAGACTTACTTCATCTTTGGTTGAGGTATTATTTAAATGTTTCTATATGGTCATAGGACTCAAACCCTGGAATGGATAGTCGCTCTTTATATCCATGCATATATTGTCCTCTGACTTTTAGAGAAGGTCAAGGACGCTTGAAAATATTGATCAAGTTTTTGATTGATATTTTTATTTGTCGTGATAGTCATCAGGACTTTGTCATAATGCTTGGATGCTAATGTAATGTGAATTAATTACATAATATATTCGTTGAGATTTCTAGACTCATCATCTTTTGTAAGTTTTTCAGTTATATCGAAAAAGTAATTGATAAAAGTACACAATTCAGGTTATTTCATTATGCATTATTCAAAATGGTAAAATGTAGCTTGAGTCCTATACCAAGAGATACAAGCTATTAGCATGTAGCCTAATGATGTGGGGATACGGTTAGGAGTTGACCAAGCCCTCATCTATGGGCTTTTTCAGGTATCAGGGACAATGTTTGGGTCCATTCCTAAAAAATAGCTAGCTGTTTTGTTTCTGGGAACATTCTTCATTATCAAAGACATCAATATTATTTCATCAGTCCAAACTGGCTATATTAATGAATGAAGAACACACCCCTTAGACAGAAAGGCGCACTTGAAAGGTTGGAAAATAAACAGTCTCTAGAAATCTATTGATATATCCTTCAAATAAAAAATTCTGTAGCTTCAGCACACACTGGAAGTTTCTGCTGTAAAGCAGATTTTTTTGGGAAGATTTCTTTAAACCACAGAAATACTGGCTTGTTTAGGAATACCATACGGCCAAGGAAGTGGCCCGTTTCCATTCATCCTAAGGATGCATAACATGACATCTTGAACGTTCCACCCAAAGAGAAAATACCGCTCGTTTTATCTTGAGTAGGACGTATATCGATTTGGAGGTCATCCATTCAGTCCCACCTGAATTCCTACATATTCTTTTCCAGGGTGATGAGGATACAGCCCACTTGAGGCTTTTGAGATCCCCACTTTTCCATATTTTGACAACTCGCTGATGCACAACATATTAAGAGTCCCTTGTGAAGCGCCTGCCCCGCTGTTGGTCCAAAGTGACCCATCTCAATCTTCACCCAAACCTAAAGATGCCAGATCTCATCTCTTCTGGATGAATTTCTTTACCAGGCTTGGGAGAGTTTGTATTTCTTTGGACAGGATTCACTAAAGCCTGTCCATCATAACGGATCGTTTGGCGGGTATCTCTTCAGCTCGCCTTTACTTGTCATTCCTGGGGATGTCGAATTAGGATACGAACTTGGTTACCCTAGGAAGACTTAACCTACACCTTTTTCAACTGTTGTTTCTAACTGTTTTTGTTCCTTGATGTGATTTAAGTCTTAGCAGATAATTCTTCACAAGTCAGTGAGGTCTACCACATCTGACATATTTATCTATGTTAAATTGCTCCTTCTTGTCTGACATCAGGAAAATCTTCTGGTCTACATTTCGGTTGAGACGTTAGCAGAATAATGTGATGTCTGTGCAGATTAAATCTTGTTGCGTTCGCAATAGATGATCAAACTGCATCAGTAAGACCACTCCTTTCCTTGACTAACTCGCTGAGGAATTTGACGTTAATTAATTTAGACGTGACAGTTTCAATGTTCAGTAGACTATGTTATGCTATATTAAGCCGTTACTCAATGAATTGTAATGAGGATCGTGTATGTTTGCATTAAACGTATGTAGACAAAATGCAAGAGTGATTAAGTTCACAGAAGTTGATATTGTATACACATGTAAATAAGTGTTGTGCTAAGATGTCTGATTGACATGTGGTGTTAATAATTTACACTTGTGTTTGATATGGAGAGTGTAATATATTTATGGAGACTCTTTCAGATTTGAGCGATTGGATACATGGCGTCCATTTTCAAAATTAAAAGTGTGGATATCACCATTATGTAGATGTTACATCAAAACTTCCATTTCGCCGTTGATACAAATGATATATTTAAATTAGTTTTCCCTCATGTTAAGGAATTCCTGATGAAACCTGCATAACCATGTTATCTCTCATGTCACCAGATAATTAGTTTCTTGAAAACATTGTTTTGAAATATTAAAAATAACTTTCTTTAATTATTTAGTAAAACATCCATATGTATAATAACAGCCATCAATGTCAATATTTTCAGGTCCATCCAGAGATCAGCCAAACGTACAATCCAGGCTCAGATAATTGGGTCTTATGAACGTGGATTAACTTGCATTATTCAGAAGACACTCTGTAGGAACGCGTCTCTTCCAACCCACACGAATCTGGGTCAAAGAGTTCCCAGGCTCTTCACTGAAACTGAAGAAGACTGCTTGGACAATATGTTGGAACCACAACAGAAGCAGTTGCAAAAGTATTTCCCACCTGCGACTCCAAATCAGACTGAATATGACATCCTGAAGTTCTACTCATTTGATCTTGTCAGTCAATATGTTCTACAAAATCTCAGTACCAGGGTATCACTGGACTTACCATTCCATGTTACTGACCAAGAACACGCCATCATCAAGCTCATGTCTGATGCACCAATACTACTTCTGGGTCGCAGTGGCACAGGTTTTGTAGAATTATGATTATTATCACTTTTATAAACTAGAAGACTTGCCAAAATAGTACATTGTCTCCAAGTTGATGTTAGAAAAATGATACTGCCAACTAGATTCATTGAGTGAGTACATATTTTGTCCACTCAGATAATTTGAAAATATATACAAGTCATTAAAGTTCCATAATGGGTACTTCAGGTGGAGTTACTGTGGAGAACTGGCATGTCAGTGAAATATGGTTTTATTGATTTTTGCAATAGAAACTTAAATGTTCAGAAGTTATAGGTCAAGATTGTACTCTGTTAACAGATTGTTTTTCATGACTGGTCTTCCAAGTCTATAGATAAGGATGTTATACTGATTATGGTACATTGCAATGGATATTTTAAAAGTAATACAATTAAGTAAACTTAAATTTACAGTGAATAACTTTTGTAGGGAATTGCATTGAACATGTGAAATTTAGTAATTTGGAACATTATTTTGTTATGAATAAGCATCTATGGAACAAAACCTGTACTTTAATGTAGATATTGGGAACTACATAATAATCATACAGATTATAGTATAACATCAGTATTGTCATGGGTAATGTTAATTTGGTCACATTCTGTGTTATTTTTTCTACGTTATTTACTTTACTTGATTTTATGTCTTGACTGCATAGCAACAGATTTAATCAGGTTACAGACCATTAAATCCCTTGTTATATTTTGTGCACTATTATAACTGTCGTTTTGGAATATACAAGCTGTCCTCACGCATAAAACGGGTCACTTGTAATGCTTTCATGTACAGTCTTATAAAGAAGGGTGCTGTTATGCTTTGTCAGTATAGATGGTCTTTCAGTAATGCACATTGCATTATATAACATTAATCCGTAGATGATAAATCTGGGCCTAGTTTCACTGAGCATCTCAAAATTGAGATTGCTGAATATTTCACCTAAAAGCAACGACAAAATGGGACTTGGATGGATTGGTTCGTATAGAATCTTACAGTCTGTGTCAGATGTGGGGTTATTCACATTTTTCACAGAAGATTCAGTAATTATCAGCTATTAAAATGCTGTAAAATTGTCGAATATTTCTTAAAGGAGTCTTGTTTTATTTCCATAGACGGATGATTTCTTCCAGTGAGAGAACTCGTAAATTCTAACATGACCATGTGATTTTTCTATCTAAGCGCCACAGCTACAAATATTGATATTGTTCAAACACATAAAACCAAGATAATGCAAAACGGCAAACTGAGTGGAGATTTGATAATCTGAGTGAATCCGGAGCCAGACTTTACGAAAGTGTGAGCTTTCATGGAATTGAGTTTTTAAACCCAGTTGTTATTTAAACTCTTTTGACAGGAAAGACAACCTGCTGCCTGTATCGCCTGTATTCTCAGTTCCAATCCTACTGGATAACTGCTAAAGAAGCTGATGCTCCCCTTCTGCCTCGCACTGTTGGTTATTTCCACCTCAAACCGAGTGAGGAGGTGAAGGATAAAAAGAAGCGGGAGGAAATGAAGAAAAAAGTGGCAGAAACGAAAGAAGGCAAAGTGTGTAAAAATAATGAGGAGAAATTGTATACAGAATCAGGTAGGCATTGTGAAACATTACTCTCTTTAGAGAATCTGTTAGAACTTGAAATGGATCCAATCAAATTGGCTAAAGTTTGTTAAATATGTTGTTTGTTATTTATTACTTAATTTATTTCATTCGTGCCCTGCTTGATGAGTATGCCAAAGCCCTTTAGTAATCACATTGTCCGTTCAAGTGTCCGGTGTTATCTCCATCATTGTCGAATGTCATTGACGGGAGTTACGCCTCGTGGTTTTCTATCCTCCTGAATTTGACTTCCACAACATAAAATGCACAGTTTTGGGGAGATTTCAACCAAATTTGGTTTGTGGATCCGGCATTGAAAGATTTCAACTTCTAGCATTCTATGACATTACATATTGAGGTATGCCTTTACATTGCTCATGCTAATGGCTTTTGGATAATACAGCATAACTTTAGCAAGGATTGCTGGATTTCACTACGTGGGCTTTCTTTATGAAATCTTTCTGTTAAGCGAAAGTGTGACAAGATTGTTCTATTGTACATCTTAATCTACATTGAATATCTGATGTGGTTTGTTGGTCCGGAGACACCAGATGAGTTTGTCTTTTATCATCCATTCCATTCCATGCTTCTACAAAGACAGCTTGTTAGTGATATATAGTAGCACAATTGACCATCTTAGCAGCAAAAAGGCTTTCAGAAGGAAGAAAAATTGCAGCTGCCATCATTTGTAAATTAGTAAGTGTATATGTCACCTTATGGAAGCATAGGTCTAGTGGTCCTTTCTGAAGGCTTGCAGCAGGAGATGAGTGTACCCTAGTGCAACGTATTGTTAATCAACCTATTCAGCATAAACTTTAACAGTACAGTGAAATGCTTTAAACCAGGAAGTGGCTGTTTATTACATGTAGATGACTTTTTGAACTGACATAGTTCAAAGAATATGGATACAAATGCAAGCTTAAAAATAGTTTTAAAATTTGCAGAAGTAAATGGGTGATTTCACTGAATTCATGAAGACTCATATCTTTTTCTAGACGGTTGTCTTACTTATGTTGTAAAGGTCACCAAATTTTGGCGGACTTTTTCTACTGTAAACTCACTTTCTTACCACATATTAAATACCTCTGGGACAAATGTCAACACGTCTTGGATTTAATAAGATTTATGGCTAAAAGCAGGTTGCAGATCAGTACATGTTTTAAGTTGTACAGGTCATTAGTAAGATCTAACCTCCTGTTGTCTGAACCGATACACAATCAGGTACTTAGATTTATTTAGTATTTGTTCGGGGTGCATTCAGAACTGAACTTCCCCTTCAGAAAGCCGCTATGTTGAGGCAATAGAACAATCACTTTATCTCAGACAACTTTTCACAGACAAATGAAATTAGCCCCTAATCAATCTAATGCTGCATATGATTTCGTCATGGCGCAAATATCAAACCTTGTACACTAAGTAACCAAACTTCATTCGCCTTTTGGCATACCTGTCTGTCCTCAATTAGAACAGCAAATGTTCTCAATTAGAATAGCAAATGGTATTGTTTGCAATACTGCAAAATTCTGTATTCCAAAATAGCGTTTGTCATCAGCACCCCCTCCCGAATGAATATCGTTCTTAAATAAAAAATTCCTCAATAAATCCTTGAGTAAATTCAGTGAAATTAGACACTAATATCACAGCCATATATACCTGTATACAGACGGTTTGAAAGATTAAAACTTTGTTGGAGCTGCCGTTGCAACTTCCATAGGTATAGCACCATTAAAGCAATTTGACCATTGAACTATGCAACAGTGTCAGTAAAAGCATCCAACTGTGAGATACTCTTGAAGATTTGACCTCCAGTTTTCATGTCAACACTTCCATAAGAGTTCCACATAACTGACGGTCATGCAAACAAGACATTGTCCTCTCCATCATACCTATCAAGGCTGGCATCTTATATTTTCGAACTGCCACTATATAATATATATAATACACCAGCAGATCTTATTCTTTACTACTCGGTTTCATTTATGAATATCAATAGTCATTGTTAACACTAATGATAGCAATGGCAGTGCATTGTGTGTGATATCCAGCTGATGTTGACTCAGACATCATTGTATTACTTTCAAAAACAAGTCAGTCCTGGAAGTGTTGTTGGAGATTCTTCATTTCAGTTGTACTTGGAAGTGACACAGTAATTATTTAATTAGCATTCAAAATTTAATAAAGCTAAAACTAACAGTTTAATTATTGCTTAGATTGTGAAGCCAAATAAACTATTCACTATTTCGCTTGTCATTCCACAAAATAATTGTGCTGGCAATTATTCGGTTGTAAATCAAATTTGTTACGCAGCTTTATAGAACAGACTAGAAAATGCTTGCTTGTCGTCATGTATTGGGCTTACGACCCAGATCACCAAACCCCAATCATTTTGTCTCCACAGCTTAACTTCAGCTGGAGTGGGCTTGCAGCTCTCAGTTGATCAGACCTTGAATAAGTTCGATTTCCCGGAGTCCATGTCGTCATTTGCATACACAGAAACTATACCCCATGATTGTTCTTTCATCTTTTCTGCAGCATAACTTTTGGTCATTTTTAGGGCTTATGGCTGAGATCTTCCAACACCGATCATTTCGTCTCTACTCCCTTAAGGACAGTCGCACTTCAGGCAGAGGTGGACCAGACCTTGAATGAATGAGTCTATTTCAAGCATTCTTTTACATCATTTGCATCTACAGGAGTTATGCCCCCTGATTACTCATTCTATTAAATTTGTTTCTGTGGCATAACTTTACTAATTCTTTGTTGGATTTCAGCCATATTTGGCTTTCTATATCATACTTATGACACCTTGACTAATTTTTATAATGTCATATTTTGATGTAGAAGAGCTATGACCACAATTTGCCATTTTCTCCTTGGTTTTCTAGATTATAATATTTCTAGGGAATGTTGAATTTTGACCATATGTTTCACACACCTGTATTTTGATAAGACCTTGAATGAGTTGGATGTCCAGTATTTCACATTTTTAGAGGAATAATTCCCACAATTACTCAGCATCCCTTGTTTGTTCAACACATGTTCCTCTCTTTATGAAATTGCAAAGCTATTGGTAGTGAGCAGCACCACTTGTAATGCACTCATAGCTCTTTAAATAGATCCATATTTTCTTGTTTAAGAAGTTATTAATCAAGATACCAACATCCTATAGTTAAAATCTTTTCCATTTATATGACAATTTGTGAATTCATTAACACTATTTTCTCCTGTGTGATCACTAGCAGGGAGGGTGAACCCTACAAATTGGATTCGAGCAAACATATCTAAAAATAAAGATCACACGAAAAAATTTTAAAATAGGTCAATAACGTCAAACTGAAACCTCTAACTTTCCGTGATGAAATCACTGGGGTTAGTTCGCGCTGTTACTTCGCCGTTGACATCCGTGTTTATAAAGTTTTGTGAGTGATCGTTTATGTAATCGTGCACGTAATTTTTGTTAGCCTACCCTCCCTGCTGCTGTAATTAAACCATTGCATTATAATAATGATCTGCGAAGCTCACTCAGCACGATTAGCTCGAGAGAGACTTGAAGCAATTAAGAAATATCTACCTGTCCGTGATCACGTCAAACAACAATTACAAGAGCGTCAACAAACACAAGAAGAATTTACGGAATCCGCAGAACAATTATTTAAACCTATCACTGAAACCACTAAAGGTATCGTCCCAGTGTTAAAAGAAACAGCGGAACAAACTAACAAAATAGCGGAGCGAACTAAAAAGACGAAAAAAATTCTGCGAGAACTTCCCGCTGAAATAGCTGCAGCTCAGCCAACTCAAGAAACAGATCAAGCAGAAAGTGATACTCAACAAGAATCAGAAGCACGAGCCAGGGTTAATCTGTCTGATAAATTCATCGAAGATGTTATTAACGATATCAGACAGGTCAAAAGTATAAACCAAATAGCTGTAAGTGCTGTGAAAGGTTATGAGAACCGAAAACAGTTTTTAAAACCTGAATACGCCGATGATGTTATAAGTCGCGAAAATTGGTACAAATGGATATTTCGTATATATTACGACGTTGATCAAACTCGGAACAACGATCCGAGATATATGGAATATATTCATATGATAGATAATTATATTTCGTTTATACAATTACCACCAGAACAACAACAACAAATACGACAACAGCAAAAACAGAAGCGGCAAAAAGCACAATCACAGCAACAACCATCATTACCGCCAAAACGGCGAGTGCAGCAACGACGACAAAAGGAATCAGAACAACATCAACAATCATCATCCAGCGATGAAACATTTCATTCCCCCTCAGAAGAACCCTCAGATGTCCCTGATTCATTAAGTTCGGATAAAGGTGCAACCGGCAGCGGGCTGCCTCGGAGTGGTATCAATGTTCGAGAAAGTGAAACTTTCCAAAGTGGTCTTGTTACTTGTCCCAATAGTGTTGTAGCTGACGTAGATAGATTAGAAATTCTTGTTGGTGGAAAACGAGCTGGTAATAATTCTCCTGAAATTATTAACGAAGTCACGTCTATTTGTCAACGATTATTTACCGGTGGCATCATGACCGTTGACGAGTATCGGTCTCTCATCAGTGAAGTTATCGGTGATTATTATAGCGACTGAAGGTCGCCCGACTAAGTCACTGATTAAACAGTTAAATAATTAATTATAATAGATGATCATACACGCTAATGAACGTAGACCAATTATGGTCAGAGTGGTAAATTCAAGATTATCTGCATATGAGACATACTACGGAGATGGATTTGGTGATGCTGTTAAGGGTTTATTTTCGAGAATTGCCCCAAAAGCAATACCGATTGTAAAACAATTAGGCATGAAAGCTACTGATGTTATTCGTGAAAAAGGTATTAGTACTGTTGGTGACGTTGCTAGTAAAGTATTTTCTACCATCAAGGATAGACTAGCACGATTAATACGACGAAAATCTCAGCCACCGGTAAAATTAACCAGCACTGAAACGATGCCTGCAAGTGTTAGTAAAGTAATAAATCAAGCTGCAAATCAAAAACTAGCAGCAATGACAGAGTCATTGGCCGAAGAGGGGGAAAAAATGTAGCAGCAAGTTTGATGGCAAGTAGTGGTCTTCGTATTAGACGATGACCAATAACATAACATGTTCAAACGTATATCTGATCCCGCATTTGACATGGACGCACCGGTTCTCAAGGATGAGTCTGTGCGTGATTATCAATATTATTCTTACGATGCGCGAGTGCCAAATCAACGCGGACGAATTGAATTACAAGTTCAAGATACGAGTAGATATTTCTTACCCGCTGAAGCATTCATCGAAGTAGAAGGCGAAATTTTAAAAACAGATAATACCGAATACGGAGAAAATGTTAGTATTGGTTTTGTTAATAACGGTATCATGGCGTTGTTCGACAGTGCCACATACATGATCGACGGAAGAAATATTGAATCGATTCAAAAAGATGTTGATGTTGCCATAACTATACTTGGCCTTGCAAGATACAGCGATGATTATTCAAGATCAGCTGGTCCATCAATGATGTTTTCCAAGGATACTTCTAATCATCCTGAATACAACCAGTATGAAATAAGACGACCAAGAAACTTTGCCAGAAACGCCGACGTGGACGTGCAAAGTATGATTATTAATGTCGGTGTAGATTTCAACTTAGGATTTAGATCACGTCGAGCATTATTGCAAGGTGGAAACAGAAGATTTTCTTGCGCGATTCCACTATCACATATGTTTGGATTCTGTAGAGGTGTACGAAAGGTCATTTTTGGAGCCAAACATACAATTGTACTCGTACGAAAAGCAACCGACGATGATGCAATATGGCGACCCGCCGGTGATGCTGGTAAAGTAGCTCTGACAAAACTTTCATTGTGGATGCCAGTAATGACCCCAGCGATATCTGAAGAAGATTGGTTACTTGCTTTCATGAGCAGCGGCGGCAAATCAATGTTGTCAAGGTTGACGACGACCACGGATGCTGTTCAAAGCACAATTAATGGTTTATTTACGTGGCAGATAGCATCACAACAAGGCATCTTTGCGCCGCGACATATATTTGTTGCTTTCCAAAATGCTGCACGAGTAAATGATCAAACGCGTAGTGCAATGATATTTGATAAACTCGGTGTTTCCGAAGTTTCGCTGCGGATAAACGGACATCAAGAGCCCTCCGAGGACATATTGTTGAATTTTGAGCTAAATCATGTAGCACGTGCGTATCATCGTCTGATGTCGTGTATGGGACGTGATCAAAATATTGATACTGGTTTACAAATATCACAGCTAGATTTTATGACGCTATATCCGATTTATTATTTTTCACTAGAGCATTTGGATTTGTTTAGACAGTCTGTCGTTGACATACATTTTCGAGCTCGTGTTAACAGAAATGTTGGAGATGTTCCTAATTACAGAGCAATCGCCGTTATATTATCTGATAAAGCAATGTTACTTGAAGGTGTTGGTGGCCGCATGAGAATCGTTGATGCTCCAGTAAAAAATATGCAAACGTTACTGACATAAGTCTGTGACGCAGTCATCACATTTAGAAGTCAGAAATATATCATAAATGTCATATCATCATGTTAGTGTCAGTCTGACCCCGGGTCAATCGTTACAATCGTCGTCGGCATCACGATGTGGAACAAAAGTAACATTAAAACACGATCAAATGAGCGGTGCAAATAAATTAGCGTTGACTCAGCGTAAGTTTGAAAGATTCAACAAAGCTAAACACGCCAATGAAGGAATACGATTAAATCTTTCTGCGGGCGCCATCAAGGATTCTATTTAGACCGGAGGAATATTTCCGCTTCTCGCAGCAATCCCAGCATTAATAGCCTCAGCCGCTCCAGCTGTTGCAAAATCTGCTGCGTTAGGTGCAGTTGGGACAGCTGCTGGAATGGAGCTGAAGAAAGCAACAGGAAAAGGATTTTAAAAAAAAGGAAACGAAAAGGTCACGGTCTGAGACTTCCAGGGTCTCGACCAAACAGCATTTGGGGAAAAGGATTAAGAATTCCAGGGACTCAACGTTAACACCTACGGTGTCAGTTCCACTATCAAATTTTGATTTACTTGATGCTGCTGCGTGATTGCGTATAACTAATTTTAGAGGTGTTTTTATGCGTGATCAATTGCCAAAAAATCCGGCACTGCCAGAAACAGGTATTATTAATCTTGATTCATCAACGGGACCTGGCACTCACTGGGTCGCATACGCCATTGATCCACGTGGAATTGTTTATTTCGATTCGTATGGGTTGGCGCCACCAAAAGAATTTTTAAAATATATTGACAGATTTCAAACTATTCCAATCTGGTATTCAACGCTACCAACACAAACATTAACGGATCCACCAATATGTGGCCGTGAAGCACTAGCAGTACTTGATGCTGTATCAAGATCAACGAAACCACCTTATAAAACTGTACACGAATATACTACCAGACAATACAGTCATCAGTTTTAAACGGATATTAGTAAATATAATGGTTGATATTTATGGACGATCAGTTAAAACCAAACCTCAACAAGCGCCAGGCGAAGATTTACTCAAGCGAGTAACACGGCAGATCAATGATGAATTATCTGACATGCTCAATCTTGCCAACGTTGATCCAAACGAACTTGTTGTATTTCAAAACCGTGAAGGAAAATTGAAAACGAGTAATATTTCCATCAACGATATTATTATTCGTAATCGATTATCGCGAGAAGGTCTCATTGCTGTATATGACAAAGAGGGCAAACTTGTTCCTAGTGTTGTTTCTCCATCATCGATCCGAGATAGTATAAGTGAACGATTGTTAAAAACCGGTGATATAATGAACGGCGTCATTAACATGAATAACAATAAAATTATTAATGTAGGTGAACCGACGGATAATCTCGACGCTGCAACAAAAAAAAAATATGTAGACGATAACAATATTCCGATGACAACTTCGTTGTCGACGATCAATGATGGAATGACCGCATTTAGAACTGAATTTTTTAATCATGTAAAACTGTTTATGAATTTTCACAGAAACGTGAACAGAACCACTAATGATTTTTTTGGAAGTCCACCAACCGTTGACATAAAACTCTCCGACATAAACATAAAACTCAATGATATTCTCAGTGGAATTCCTAATATCGTTCAAAAAACTAATCTGATTAAAATTCCTCACGCAGCGACTAATGTCGCCGTCAACAATATCGTGTACACGGTATCATCCGGGTCATCAACGTGGACACCGCAAAATAACACTATTAAACATACCGCAGAAGTAACCGGTGTGTACAGGTTGACCGTGTTCAGTTCAGCAAAATTTATAATATTTGATACATTTTCATGGCGTTATTCAACCGATAATTTTTCTGGGACTGTGTCTGTAGTGTTAAATAAAGATACCGAAGAAACGTTTATGCTGGTATCAGATGATAAAAAATTAACCACAGGGTCTTACTGGTGGTGCATAGAATTTGTAGCTGAAACACCTCCGTTGTCTTAGACAGCGACAACAACTAAAGTATAATGATAGACGCTGGCGCTGATTGCGCTCACAGATACAGATACGATCAAGTAACAACATGGCAGAATAAATTAAAAACCATCATCGATAATTATACAGCAAGAAAAAAGAAATATCGTAGACGTGCAACCGTCGTTGATATCATGGTTTATTCGGTTTCTACGCTAGTTGCTGGAACCGGCGTAGTATTAGCATCGATAGCATCGCTACCGACGATGACATCACCGATCGTTGTAACAATCATTGCTTCATCGTCAACGTCGATCGCTGGAATATTTAATATAATCGCGAAAAAGATAAATACGTGCACGAATGAAAAATTGAACGAGTACACGATGAAATTACATACTGCAACGACCGCATATTCTAAATTATCATCGTTGATTTCTTCGTCACTCAATGACGGAATAATATCCGATGAAGAATTCAGTATCGCAATAAAGATATACAATGAAGTATTCAACGTCAGTGACACAGTCACCGTCGTCGTTAATGAAAAAATTTCTGAACAGGATTTTAAACAATAATAGTATAATAATGACATCGTTCGATCATCGATCGCAGGAATTATTACAACAGATCGTCGCTAATACTGCTCCGGTAAGAACCACAATCATATCGGCGAGTTGAACTTCGCCCGAATTCAGTATTAATTTTCCAACTGCAATACCAGCTTCCGAGATAGGTCTAGCGCAATTACGGGTTTATTATAGTTGGCCCAATATTAGGTCAACGTCGTTTGGTGGTCTTCCGCCGAATAATTCATTAGTATTTGCAAATAAAAATAAATCCGACGGAACTCCTGATTGGCAAGTAGTTAGTATTCCAACGGGAAGTTATCAAATAGAACAGATCAATGAAGAATTCCAACGTAGAATTAAATCCATCACAGAAAAAGAATCAAAGATTGCCATTACTGTTCACGAGCCAACGTTGTCGTCGGCGATTGAAATATTATCTCCAGATTACGCCGTCGACATATATCAATCCACGATCAGGTCGGTGTTGGGATGGACAGATATTCAACCAACATATGAAGGTCCGCTACAACCGCGTCTAGATGAATTTTTGACGACGGAGCAAAAATTTACAAAAACACCTAAATACAGAAATAATTATCCATGGGACGGTCCTGGGTATTTTATCGCCGATGATGGACAAGAAATATTTTTATTTCCGAATTTTATCAGATAGACGAACGGGGTCAAAGTTCTGGTGCTACTTTTAATGTGTTTTTTGAACCAATCAAAAATGAATTTGATAGAATTCATACACACGTAAAAAATTTAATTATTGATTTAACAACAAATTACAACGATGATGTAAAAAAAATATCATTGATTCAATTAAGCATCTAAACGCAGTAATATCTGACGATATATATATATATATATATATATATATATATATATATATATATATATATATATATATATATATATATATGATACGTATGATAGATGAAAACGCTAAACTTACTGAAAAAATATTTATTAAAAATTATGGTATTGATGAATTGATTACACGTTTCGATTTAAAAAATTATTTAAAAAATATCGGTGATATTGATTATAATATCATCCCAAAAATCGAACTTAACATCGCAGATATATTTCCAAAAATCCTCGAATCATGGAGAAAAGTAACCCCACCAGCAAATATTCTTCGACACAATAATAATCCATACAACGAAGGCCGTCATGTTTCACCGGGTATCGTTAATATCACATCAACGATCGCTGTCAATCTAGTATGTGACGCCGTCGACGGCAGTTATCAAGTGGACACTGATAAATCCAATCAGGCCCAACAAGGATACATTCTCTACTCATTTACACCTCAAGTTCCTCCAGGTTATTTGATTGTATCAGAACCAATCAATGTTGTTTATCTGAAATGTCACAGTCGTCTCTTATCACGAATACATTTCAAACTTACTGACCAAAATGGCCATTTGCTCGATCTTAGGTCGGAATCGTTGATATAAACCTGTATGTGAGATCGTAGATCTCCACGTTCATAGAGCGTCATCGCCGTAACCTAGTCCGTGATTACATCACGGCGGAAAACATCAAGCAAAAAAAAAATGTCAAAGAGAACGTCAAGGATAAAATATTTTTTTTTGTATCATGATAGAACAATTATTTTTTGTACGGTTTAAAATCAGCTGGGACAACTTTACAAAATCATAAAATCTATACAGAATTCGCAAACTGATGGGTATTATGCCCATCAAATTCATAAAATCTGTACAGAATTTATGAATTCTGCACAAAATTCATAAAAAAAATCTGAATCAGAATAAATATTTATAAAAAACAAAATATTTTACAGAATCTGTACAGAATTCGCAAACTTACGGGTATTATACCCCTCAAATTCATGAAATCTGTACAGAATTCCAACACTGATGGGCATTATGCCCATCAAATTCATGAAATCTGTACAGAATTCGCAAACTGACGGGTATTATGCCCATCAAATTTAGAAAATCTGACCAAATTTCATAAAAATTAAAATTTTATTATAATAAAAGTATTTCCGAATCAGATAAATATAAAAATATGTTCTGAATCAGATAAAAATAAAAATATATTCTGAATAAAAAGGAAAGTAATAGTCCTCAGCGAGGACTGTTTTTGAGATGATTTTTTTTTTATTTTTTTTTATTTTTTTTTATTTTTTTTTTTTAATGATTGTATGAATATATACAAATGATTATGATTTTGATATTTTTTGGACGGCACAAACATATAATTGGATGATTGTATGAACATGAATATATACAAATGGTGATGACGGGAGAACCTTGTCTACGCCCAACAGATTTTGTACACTCTCCCCACATACACAAACCCCGGGGAGTGCAAAAGATCACCCACCACAAGGGTGGTATGATAGGAGAGTGTATTTGGTCTGTTGTGGATTTCGAGGAAATTCTCCTGGTTCCCCCAATTAATAGCATCTGTCGCCGAATGCAAGATAATATATCTTTAGCATTTTTGGAGACTCCAACACGCAGAGAGTCTACATTAGTGGATCCGCTCTCCGAACGTTGTTCGGATGCCTTAACCACACGGCCATCGGAGCTCTACAAATATACAGTTAAATTTAAGTATATAAATATTCACACTGTCTCACAGTGACTGTGTCACTAGTGACTGCGTCACCAACAATGTCATGGACACCGAAATAATATTCTGATTCTGAATAAATTCTGCAATTTTATATATTTCTGCCATTTCTGCTTTATTAAAACACGGTAACACTGTTACGGCCAGAACTCCGTGTTAGTAAATGCACTGGATCGATATTGTTCTGGTATATTCCTTAGCATAGTGTCGTCTGCTGCGATCTATATGTGTACAATATAATATCACAGTTGGGGTTTTTATGTTTGTTTGAGGATATATTTTCTGCAATTAATACTTCCATGGGGGTCACTGGCCCGTTGAGATGTTTGGACTGGAGAGATATTTAGACATCACGATTAGATTGTAGTACATAACTGCTCGATTACTCCATCAGTAATAAGAATCCGTCATCACTAAATATGTGTAAGCAATAACAAAAAAAAAAAAAAAAAAGAAAGACAACTACTTGATTGTTCTATCAACGATGACGGATTTATCTCTCTTCATTATACATATCGGAACGTGATTATTTGATCGTATTTAACCGAATAAGCTGATTTGATAATATTATTTGCAACATAATATATTGAAGCACGGCAAATACCAAAATATCTGGCAGCTGCATTCGTTGATGGGAATATCCTCTCTTCACCAGTATCTGTATTTGTAGATATAACCGATCTAGGAGTCTTAGAATTAATGCTGGTGTTTCCAAGTGTAGAATTCTGACTTTGTGTAACAACTTCAAGATTATATAAAGAGTTATTTTGTCTATTACCGTCAATGTCTTCATTCAGAAACTTTGCATTTTCATCAAAATCTTTAAGTACTTCATAGCATCGCTGATCATCTACAGATGGAGCTACTAAATATAATTTATCCCATTTCAGCCATCTCATTATCAAATTAAGCAATAATTGTGTTTTTCCTGATCCAGATGGACCTATTATTATCATCCTGATAGAATGCGGTAGTGCTGGGTGATGTTTTACTGGTTCTTGTTTTCGTGTTGCAGAAAAGTCAATTATATCCATATAATAAATAATATGAATTTATATTGTGTTCGATGCCGTGCAGCCACGTCCACCACTGGATTAACAACAATAATAACAAAAAATAAAAAGCGTGCACTGACAGGTAAATGTGAAAAGTGTGGCACAAAAAAATATAAATTTATTTCAAACACGGCGACAGGAGGTGATATTGCTGCTTCGTTGTGAAAATTACCAGGATTACCGTGGGTGAAATATCCCGGTGGAAAACATCTACCGGGTTATAATTATTGTGGGCCAGGAACTCGTTTAGATATCCGTCTTGACAATCAAGATCAACCTCGACCCGGCGAAAATCCCGTAAACAAGATTGATCAAGCGTGTTACGTTCATGATATTGCTTATCGAAGTAAAGATTTACAACAACGACATCTCGCCGATATCAAATTAATTCATGCCATAAATAATATAAAAGAAAAATCGTTTCGAGAAAAATTAGCTGCTTTTCTGGTAAAAGCTGGTATGAAAGGTAAAATTATGTTAGGGGCTGGGTAATTAATTATATGATTATTATAATGGAGTCGATTATTATTCCCCGAGAGGATATTGGAAGGGCAAAGCAGCGATTAGTAAACTCGCCGAAGCTGCAAAGGTTTCACGTGCTGTTGCTGCAGCGTGGTTAGCACGACAAGCAATATGGCAAATATATCTACCGCCACCTAAAAGAATTCAGTATGCACATTTTGATGGCAGCGTTCCCAATGAAGTTCATTAAGCAGATATTGTATTTTTGCCACATGATATTATTAAAACATGTGGACGTAAATCACGCACATATAAATACGCGTAACTGTCGTTGACGTTGCAAGTAGATATAAAGAAGCAGAACCACTGTCAACAAAGACAGCAACTGAAGTTGCATCTGCGTTTGAACGAATTTATCAACGTGGTGGTCTACGATGGCCACGGTTGCTACAGGTTGATCCTGGCAAAGAATTTCTCGGTGCAGTATCATCGTTAATGAAAAAACATCATGTCAAAATCAGACGAGGACACACCGAAATTCATCGTGATCAGGCAATCGTTGAAAGATCCAATTGAACACTTGCTGAGCGGTTATTTGGATACCAGTATGCAAAGGAAATAATTTATACAGCTACAATGGGTTGCAAGATTACCAAGTGTGATAGCTGCGTTAAATAATGAAATTACTCGTGCAACTTCTATGAAACCTTCTAATGCGATCAAAAATATATATATATATATATATACCAATACACCGACGTGAATCTTCCTCTCAACCAGTATTAGGTAATGTAACTGTAAGATATTTATATGAACCTGGTGAACTTAAAGGTGGTAAAAAAAGAGCAACTGATCCTATCTGGAGTGTGACTACACATAAAATTTCTAGCGTGGTTAGATCTACTGGTAGACCGGCCGTCTACAGACTGGATTCAACTGCTCCTCAGCGTGGATTTGTACGTGAACAATTACAAATAACTCCTAAAGACACACAATTACCGCCGCGTTCACTTTTGTAAATTGGAACCCCGACGTCGATTACATTCAAGACAGGTCAGCATCACATTATCACGTGTATGACCAAGATCACTATTAATTCTATCCACGGTAAATTGTTTTGGATTATTACAAGAATACTTCCACAACATGTGACAGTTGCAAATTACACAACGATTATTCTGTCGTTGTTTTAGCGTCATAATAAATTCAACATCGACATCAAAATCACGATTATTATTTTTTGTCACATTGCTTATAACCAAATATTTTTTTTCTTATTACGCCAATAACATCTTCGGTGTCACTAACAGTTTCATTATTATTTTCTGTGGAGTCTATGATAACTCTGTGCAGTTGAGATATTCTCCTGACTCTAGATACTGCTAGATAAACTAGATTTGACCACTCGATTCTATCATCGACAATCCAGATATTTGTATCAGTAATAGTTAGTCCTTGTGACGGGTGGATCGTTATAGCATATCCTAGCTTCCACGGTGAGTTATTCATGTTCAACGCGCTCTCAACAACATCAACATCGACCAAAAGAATATCATTCAACACAAGATTTTGTTTTTCATTTGTTCCCGGAATTTCAACTTCAATATTCTGTCCTCGAGTATCCGCTGGGCGATAACACAACGGCACAGGTAACGTTGGAAATCTTTCCTTGTGACGCAGGAATAATTTTTCTTGTAATTCATCACGAACTATTTTTCTACTCGCAACTATCAAATCATTTGGTCTCCATAAATTCCAAAAATCATTTACGGGAGTTTCTGGAATTATTTCACGCATTATCTCACATTGTATTCTATCTGGCTGTAGTCTGATTAATCTTTTAAATTCTTTTAGAGGTTCATCAATAGCTCTATGATCATCATTTATTTCTTCATACTAATCCACAAATGATTTTAACCACTCGTGCGGAGATTGACCGACGAAGGGTGGTGGTTGACCATGATCGCCGCACATAATTACCGCAGTATTTTTTGTTAGTAGCCAATCAAGAAATATTTTTAGTGTTTCCAACGACACCGTACAAATCTCATCCCAGATGATGATTTTCGGAATATATTTCTCGCCCATCCGCTCAGGTGTCCACGTGTCTCCACACCATCTGAAGAAACTATGATATGTATATGATTTTACTCCTCGTTGTTTTATTTCTCTTGCTAGTCTGTGTGTAGGTGTCAACACAATCATGTCTGCAGAGTTTGAAAAACTCCGCCGAAATAATTCAACCGCACGTGTTGTTTTGCCAGATTCTCCAGGTCCATTAAGATAAATGGTTTTATGTCTGGCCACGGGATCAAATACACATGGTGATGTTGATACTGGTATTTGATTGTTATTACCGTAGTATGTCTCCGCGATATCAACGTCGGCTGTTTCAGAGTAATCGAGTATACTTTCTTGTTTTATTCGCCATGATCCCCATTCGCCGCTACTGAGTAACGGTTTTACCAAATCTAAATATTTTTTATTTATATAAAATGAATCCGTAGCAACTCTGACAGCGTAACAAGGAAATTTTTTTTATCATCGATAATAAATTTATAGAAACGTACGCGAGCATAGAAGATCTTAAATGAGTAAATTGCGGTGATTCACCATCAATATAACTCACTACTGTACCTAGTTTGGTTCCGTCTGACAAATAAGCATTACTTCTGCTTATAAATGTTCCTTTGTTCGTTGTATCAGTAATTATAAAATCTAACTCAGCATCATCCATGATCAATCTTGTACAATGCCGTTTATGATCATACGAACCACCTTGAGTAAATTTACCAATTATTTTTCTACCGAGATCTTTTGCAACTTTATTTTCATAATCAATTCTATCCCAATCTTCATCTGTCGGTAACTGTTTCTTTTGTTGTGGTAGGCAAACTTGTTTCTGCGAATGATATGATATAATAGCTTCACTTACACTCAACGATATTAAAATTCCAGCATCAAGCATGTATCGTAATAACACCGTTGGAACCCAATGTTTTTCTGAGAAATGTCTACCAAACCACGCATAAACGATAGGATGAAGATGATCGCGGAACTTAAACGATTTTACACAAGCAAATCCAGTTAAATCAAAATCAGGTAATGGTCCATTTATCGCAATTCTTGTCATTTCATGTGTGGGATGACCAAATCTATCAATGTATTTAAACACTCTCCGTATCCAAGAAAACTTCCAGGATAACACGCAACCATATCAACGGATATAACTTTACGATGATCGTATTTGGTATTCCATAATCCGCCATGCCCATATTCGACACAACTACGTTGAATATCTTCGAGAAATTCTGATCGTGTCGGCGACCATGTATTTTTCTTCTGAGCAAAGTGAGCCGCTTAGTAATTGTTCAACTTCAACATCATCAGAGTTATATTCACGCCATAGACGTTGTGCAAGATTCTTCATTTCGCCATGAAGAGATTCTCTACGGTAAATATCTCCGTTAGGTTTTACAAACTGATCGTAATATGCGGATTCTGAACTCTGAAATAACCAAACAGATACAGGATCGCTCTTACTAATATCGGCGATGGCATCAAATATATAATCGTCATAAAATCTAACTGTCCTATCTCGTGGAAATATTGTTACGGCGTCGGTCCATGCATGTGCATTATGATCGATGATTGTTATTGGAGCTCCATTTTTTGTATATTTCTGTTTGTACAAAATTTCTCCGGTTAGTGTTTTTACTGTTATAGGAAATCTTAATTTCTTTTCTAGCTTAGCAATGTCACTGATAGATGCTCCGGTATCTCTGTTTCTGCCCACTCGTTTATTTTTGTGCGTCTTATATCTGTTAAACCGTTTCCGCGTATTGCTTTTGAGAAATGTTCCATAACTCGTTCATCTACACAATTTATTCTTGAAATTTTCATTGGTTTGAGATTATCAACGCTGGGTGTATTATTTAGCGGATATATCGCGTAAATAACCACAGTAACTGGATAAGCTCGCTCATAATACGGTTTATCGATACCGGTCAGCGTACCTGGCTTGGATTTATTATTTAATATAACAGTATCATTTCCAGTATGAAGTCGTACAGGTTCACGTTTGTCACGAATAATCCAAGTATCATCATCTGTCTGAACAATAAATTTTACTAAAATAATATATCTCTGATTGTCGAGGTAGTTAAGAATATTTTTACCTCGCTTGTCACTCATTCTAGCGTCGACAACAACACCTTTGTCGCTCATAATCCTGAATGTCGACCAAGTATGAGCAGCACCATCATTGTGAAATTCTTTTTTACCTTCACGGATACGATCGGTTATATCACTATTTATCAGAGCCAGATCTTGCATGGAAATATTAAATTTAGATTTTGGTAATTTGTCAAGATCAAATCTTGCGGTGGAAGGTTCAGTCGTGGATAATCTCTCAAATTCCTCCATACTATATTTAAGACAAATACATATGTTTAATTAAACTTTAATTATATATATAATGATTCAAACAACCAACCAATGCCGATGGCTCATGATTGGATTTTCAACTCCTTGTAATAAATCATGTGTAAATGAATTCTGTGGCCAACATATGCAAAGTTTCCGAAGAGGTAGTCTAGGACCAAAACCGTGTTTACGATGCGGTGTTGGAGTCAGAGGAGAAACATGGTTATGTGTAGCGTGTGGCGGTAAAAGATACAGAGAGCTGAAACGATATTATGATAAGAAGTCGTCAGGTGAGTCTCCGTTAAAAACCGCTGAAGACTATCTGGCAAGATTTCAAAACAATCATTTAGACAAATAATATTATATATAGATACAAAATGGAGCAAGGCGTGTTCCACAAACATCCCATCATTTAAAATTATGAAGCGTCTTGTGATGGTGTCATCAGACACTGTCAACGAAAAAAACCAGTCGGTCATGTTAGTAAAATTGGTTATCTCGGATTCCGTGTTGGAGATAAATATTATTGCTCCCATAGATTCGTATTTGAATGTTTTCATGGGATCATCGAAGAAGGACTTGTAATTAATCATATTGACGGTAATAGACAAAATAACTCTTTATGTAATCTTGAAGTTGTTACACAAAGTCAGAATTCTACACTTGGAAACACCGGCATTAATTCTAAAATTCCTAGATCGGTTATATCTACAAATACAGATACTGGTGAAGAAATAATTTTTCCATCAACGAATGCAGCTGCCAGATATTTTGGTATTTGCCGTGCTTCAATATATTATGTTGCAAATAACATTACCAGATCAGCTTATTCAGTTAAATACGATCAAAGAATTACATTCCGGTATATATAATAAAGAGAGATAAATCCGTCATCGTTGATAGAGCAATCAAGTATTTGTCTTCCTTTTTTTTTTTTTGTTATTGCTTCTATATATTCAGTGATAAGAATCCGTCCCCATCACTGATAGAGTAATTGAGCAGCTTGGTACTACATTCTAATCGTAATGTTTAAATATCTCTCCGGTCCACACTTTTTAACTAGAAGTATTAATTGCAGAAAATATATCCTCAAACAGAACATAAAAACCTCAGCCGTGATATTATATTGTACACATATAGATCGCAGCAGACGACACTATAATAAATGAATCTACGCAGTTCTGCAGCGGGCGGAATATACCAGAACAATATCGATCCAGTGCATTTACTAACACAGAGTTCTGTCCGTAACAGTGTTACAGTGTTTTAATAAAACAGAAATATATAAAATTGCAGAATTTATTCAGAAACAGAATATTATTTCGGTATAGGGATTTGCCGTCCGTGACATTGTCGGTGACACAGTCACTGGTGAGACAGTGTGAATATTTATATACTTAAATTTAACTGTATATTTGTAGAGCTCCGATGGCCGTGTGGTTAAGGCATCCGAACAACGTTCGGAGAGCGGATCCACTAATGTAGACTCTCTGCGTGTTGGAGTCTCCAAAAATGCTAAAGATATATTATCTTGCATTCGGCGACAGATGCTATTAATTGGGGGAACCAGGAGAATTTCCTCGAAATCCACAACAGACCAAATACACTCTCCTATCATACCACCCTTGTGGTGGGTGATCTTTTGCACTCCCCGGGGTTTGTGTATGTGGGGAGAGTGTACAAAATCTGTTGGGCGTAGACAAGGTTCTCCCGTCATCACCATTTGTATATATTCATGTTCATACAATCATCCAATTATATGTTTGTGCCGTCCAAAAAATATCAAAATCATAATCATTTGTATATATTCATACAATCATTAAAAAAAAAAAATAAAAAAAAATAAAAAAAAATAAAAAAAAAATCATCTCAAAAACAGTCCTCGCTGAGGACTATTACTTTCCTTTTTATTCAGAATATATTTTTATTTTTATCTGATTCAGAACATATTTTTATATTTATCTGATTCGGAAATACTTTTATTATAATAAAATTTTAATTTTTATGAAATTTGGTCAGATTTTCTAAATTTGATGGGCATAATACCCGTCAGTTTGCGAATTCTGTACAGATTTCATGAATTTGATGGGCATAATACCCATCAGTGTTGGAATTCTGTACAGATTTCATGAATTTGAGGGGTATAATACCCGTAAGTTTGCGAATTCTGTACAGATTCTGTAAAATATTTTATTTTTTATAAATATTTATTCTGATTCAGATTTTTTTTTATGAATTTTGTGCAGAATTCATAAATTCTGTACAGATTTTATGAATTTGATGGGCATAATACCCATCAGTTTGCGAATTCTGTATAGATTTTATGATTTTGTAAAGTTGTCCCAGCTGATTTTAAACCGTACAAAAAATAATTGTTCTATCATGATACAAAAAAAAATATTTTATCCTTGACGTTCTCTTTGACATTTTTTTTTTGCTTGATGTTTTCCGCCGTGATGTAATCACGGACTAGGTTACGGCGATGACGCTCTATGAACGTGGAGATCTACGATCTCACATACAGGTTTATATCAACGATTCCGACCTAAGATCGAGCAAATGGCCATTTTGGTCAGTAAGTTTGAAATGTATTCGTGATAAGAGACGACTGTGACATTTCAGATAAACAACATTGATTGGTTCTGATACAATCAAATAACCTGGAGGAACTTGAGGTGTAAATGAGTAGAGAATGTATCCTTGTTGGGCCTGATTGGATTTATCAGTGTCCACTTGATAACTGCCGTCGACGACGTCACATACTAGATTTACCGCGATCGTTGATGTGATATTTACGATACCCAGTGAGACATGACGGTCTTCGTTGTATGGATTATTATTGTATCGGAGAATATTTGGTGGTGGAGTTACTTTTCTCCACGACTCAATGATCGCTGAAAACATATCTGCGATATTAAATTCGATTTTTGGAATAATATTATAATCACGGTATTCTTTTTTTTTATCATTTTTTAAATATTCTTTTATATCGAAACGTGGTGTTATAAATTCATCAATACCATATTTTTTAATAAATGCTTTTTCAGTAAATTTAGCGTTTTCATCTATCACATCTATCATATGTGTATAGTCAGATATTACTGCGTTTAGATGCTTAATTGAATCAATGATATTTTTTTAACGTCTTCGTTGTAATTTTTTGTTAAATCAATAATTAAATTTTTTTACATATTTATGAATTCTATCAAATTCATCTATAATCTGTTCAAAATATAAAAAAGGTCTATTATAACCAATATCTTGACCCAATTCGCCTCTAACTTGTATCCGATAAAGATCTGGTAATAAAAATATTTTTTGTCCATCATCGGCGATAAAATATTCATCAACGTTCCATGGATAATCATTTCTGTATTCAGGTGTTTTTGTAAATTTTTGCTCCGTCGTCAAAAACTCATCTAGACGTGGTTGTGGCGGACCTTCATATGTTGGTTGAATATCTGTCCATCCCAACACTGATCTAATCGAAGACTGATATATATCCACGGCGTAGTCCGGCGATAATATTTCGATCGCCGAAGACAACGTTGGCTCGTGGACGGTAATGGCAATCTTTGATTCTTTTTCTGTGATAGATTTAATTCTGCGTTGGGATTCTTCATTGATCTGTTCTATTTGATAACTTCCCGTTGGAATACTAACTACTTGCCAATCAGGAGTTCCATCATCTTTGTTTTTATTTGCAAATACTAATGAATTATTCGGTTGTAGTCCACCAAACGACGCTGACCTAATGTTGGGCCAACTATAGTAAACCCGTAATTGCGCTAGACCTATCTCGGATGCTGGTATTGCAGTTGGAAAATTAATACTGAATTCAGGCGAAGTTGAACTCGCCGATATCATTGTGGTTCTTACCGGAGCAGTATTAGCGACGATCTGTTGTAATAATTCCTGCGATCGATGATCGAACGATGTCATTATTATACTATTATTGTTTAAAATCCTGTTCAGAAATTTTTTCATTAACGACGACGGTGACTGTGTCACTGACGTTGAATACTTCATTGTATATCTTTATTGCGATACTGAATTCTTCATCGGATATTATTCCGTCATTGAGTGACGAAGAAATCAACGATG